>VZZY01019310.1:359340-362741 GCA_013400335.1 Eurystomus gularis
GGAACCGTTTTCCAGTGCAATAACCTCGATGAAACATATTGTGCGTTAAAGGCACGAGCAGCTTGCTTCCTCCTCCCGTGCCTCTTTGTGTCTGTAATTAAATCAATGTTTTGATTAACAGCAATATTGCTAATCATGGAACAATAACGACCAATTTCTGAATTTTTTCTTTTTTTTTTTTACAATTTTAGTTGCTCTTTTTTTTTTGAGAGGGACAATAAGGAGCTGGCTGAGGATTGTACATGCTGGCTGTGGGATGCGTGGCCTGGAGGGGCCGGGAGCGCGGCAGCGGCGGGACAGTTTTGGGTGAGAGCTAGGAAAAAACTGAAATAAAACTGGCAAAATGAGCGCTGATTTGATTTGAATTAAAAATTGGCTCACTAGGTGTCAATAAAGAAAAGGCTAAAGTGTTTAGCCAGGTTAAATAAATAAATAACACACAAAAAATAACCCCACCAAAAAAAATAAATAAAGTAAAAAAACCCCACAACCGTTTTAGCTTGCAGATGTTATCGTCCATCTAGGAAGAGAAGTCAGAGCGAGGGCTGCGCAGTGAAAAACCTGTCATATCGCCAGCCCGGTAGTTACACAATAAAAAGGCTGTTGAAAGTGAGACAGAAGAAAAAGGAAAGTTTTGTGAAGATTACTTGGGGAGGGAAGAAAAAAGACCAAAAAAAAAAAAACCCCAGATCTTAGCTGTCTCTTTTTTTCTCCTTTTTTTTTTTTCTTCTTTTTTTTTCCTTTTTCTTTTCCCCTGCAGCCACGGTGGGCGGCTTTCATATGCGAGGGGCCGGGCGAGGGCTGGGGTTCGGTGGTCCCGGCGGCACGGGAGGGAGGCCGGGGGTTCCAGTACAGTGGGTCGGGAAGCGGCGCTGACAGCCCGGCCGTCCCCCGGGACCCCGCGCCTTGGAAGAGGACGAAAGGGAGCTAAAACCAGCCTCCGGAGAGAGGAAACGGGGCCTGATGGGTCGAGTCCGCCAGTCCCGTCTGTGCTGAGAAATCAGAAGTTTTGGAGCGTACAAGTTGGAAGCAGAAGCATGAGCGGGGTGGGGAGGGGAGTTTGGGTTTCAGAGCGGTGGGGGACGGAGGGGGTCTTTCAGCACCTGCGGGGTGTGGGGTGAGATTCACAGACTGGTTTGGTTTGGAAGGGACCTTTAGAGGTCACCTAGTCCAACCTCCCTGTGCTGAGCAGGGACATCTGCAACTAGAGCAGGTTGCTCAGAGCCCCGGCCAACCTCACCTGCAATGGTGCCAGGGATGGGGCAGTGACCACCTCTCTGGGCAACCTGCGCCAGGCTCTCACCACCCTCAGTGTCTAAAATCTCTTCCTTCTCTTTAGTCTAAATCTCCCTCTTTTAGTTTCAAACCGTCACCCCTTGTTCTCTCACAACAATGGCAACCTAGGCTTGGGCGCAGCCACACAACGTTGTGAACGTTGTTTAACCCTTCACCGTTGTTCGTAAATGTGTTGCCTTGTGTAAACAAGGGCCTCTTGGGACAGGACAAGGGGGGATGGTTTGAAACTAAAAGAGGGAGATTTAGACTCAACAGACGGAAGAAATTTTTTAAGCGAGGGGGGTGAGAGCCTGGCGCAGGTTGCCCAGAGAGGTGGTGGCTGCCCCATCCCTGGCACCATTGCAGGTGAGGTTGGCCGGGGCTCTGAGCAACCTGCTCTAGTTGCAGATGTCCCTGCTCCCTGCAGGGGGTTGGACTAGGTGAGCTTTAAAAGTCCCTTCCCACCCAAACCAGTCTGTGATTCTGTGATCACCTGGTCCAGCCTTTCTTGTCAAAAGCACAGTTTAGACAAGCTGGCCCAGCACCCTCTCCAGCTGAATCTTAGAAGTATCCAACGTTAGGGTATCCACCACTTCCCTGGGGAGATTATTCCAGTTGCTGGTTGATTGACAATGGCTGATATGCTGGCAGGAAGCATGGATGAGGCAATCTGATGTAGTGCAGAGGCTGGGGTAGGTGTTTTCCATAGGGACAAGGCTTCTCCGAGTATGCTACAGGCTTTTTTGTTTCCTTTTTTTCCTGTCTTGTTTCCTGTAGAATTAAGGCTGATGTGATCGCGCTGTTAGGTCCTTCTTGTTTCCTTTTCTCCGGTTACTTTTGAGTTTGATGGATGGTCTCAGCCTGCTTTGACCAAAGGCTAAGAACATGATTAGATTCCTACAAACCCCAGGCAAGCGGATGTCCATGAGCAGGACAGCCTGCAGCATTGGTCCCTCTCTTCAGGGACTTGGGTGGTGGAGAACCTTTATGGACACTCCATCTTGGAAGTGTGGATTGACAAGCATCAGAGTTAATGAATAGAAACAGATCTATTAATTGCGAGGCTTGTGGAACAGCTTCCCAATGACTGTGAGGGGATCTTTACCGTGGGTTGATAGTCTGACCAAATATCGTGATGCTCTTCAATTTGATCAACCGTCTGCTGTCTTTTTAGGTCCGTTTTATAAATCCTGGGCTAAATTGCAAATCCAAGCTTAAGTGTGTGTTTGTCCATCTTCATAAATAATGCATCGCTCGGAAGTGTTAAAGGGGGAGCTACAAGTGAAACTGCCCTACAGTAATTCAGGGCTATAAATCATATTTTCTGTTGCTTGTGTATGCTGAGATGGCCGTAAGGAGTCAGAAGTAAGACGGTTTGTGCCGCTTTATTAGGATATTTTAGAGATGTATTTTTATTTAGCACATTTTTTCATTTATTGTGTGTGTATATATATCTTTCTTCTTCCTTTTTGGCTCTCGGTAGAGGGTCAAATCTGGACCTGCAAAAAAGTACGAGCTTTCTTTTCATGAGGCAGACACAGATTGCTTCAAATAGCAGGTGGCTTGAATAAAATCTTCAGAAGAAATGATACCACTTGTGTTTAGACTGCACAGATATTCTGTTACTAGTATCTAAACCCATCCTAGGGTGATTCAGGCTCCTGGAAAGACTCATCCACGCTCCTGCTCCACCTCTGCTGAAGAGTCAGCACTAACCATGGCACTGATGGACATTTTCAGATGCCGGTTCTCACGGTGTGTGATCTGCAGTGAGAAATAGCGATACTTTAGCGGGTGTAGAGAGGGCATTTGACAGGGCAGAGTTGGGTAATGTCTTTTTCCAATAGAATTTGCAAGTCAACGCTTCTTGAAACTATTACGGTTTGGACTTAAAATTTCCTCTAGCATAAACGCAATTTCAAGTTTCTCTTAATTTAGCCATTTGCAAGGAGGCATCTGCTAGTTGTTTCTTAATCAACTGGCAAACCAAAGTGATCTATAATTTAAGGCAAGAATATATCAATAAGAATATAACAATAATAGTTCTGGGCTCTCCAGTTCAGGAGGGACAGAGATCTACTGGAGAGAATCCAGCATAGGCTGTGAGGATGATGAGGGGACTGGAA
>VZZY01019310.1:362809-367809 GCA_013400335.1 Eurystomus gularis
AGACCCGTCTGGATGCGTTCCTGTGTGACCTGCCCTAGATTCTCTGGTCCTGCTTGGCAGGGGGGTTGGACTCAATCTCCAGAGGTCCTTTCCAACCCCTCACATTCTATGATTCTATATAAAGCAGTCCTTAGACTAATGATTTGCTCTCGTCAGACACAGAATCACAGAATCATTTAGATTGGAAGAGATCTTTAAGATCATTGAGTCCAACCATTAACCCAGCACTGCCAGGGCACCGCTGAACATCACTCCAAACATTTTCCAACAGAACCTGTGTATTTTCTTTTCTAGAGGACTAGACTGAATCCTTTTGGGGGTTGTATCTACCTCAACAACTTGTTTGCTCCATCAGGTCCACCTTCACTTCGCTCATATCCAAACACGTGGTCCTTTTGCTGTCACGTTTGCTCAGCCCAGGCACGCTGATCAGGATGACTTTCCACCCAGTTTCACAGTGCAAATGTGGAGAAGCATAAAAATATCGGGTACAATACGTTGTTTTCTGACAGTCCGCATGATTTAATCCACCTCAACTTCACTGTAGGAATAAAAAGTTCAGTTTAGAAGGAGTAAATATGGAAGGACTTATTTCTGTTGTAAAGATTTTCTGACAAGCAAAAATATAATGCTTTTTGAAAACCTCATTAGAAAATCAATTATATCATGACACTTAATGTTGTGTTATTTACAAGCAAGATGTCTTGTTGGGAAAAAATGCTATAAAAATTCGCACTTAATACAGAAAAATGTTGGAGCATAAAGAAGAGTTAGGTTTCATTATTAGCATGTTCAAAGTAGCAATTACCAAGTACGGGTTTATGCTCAATCCAGAATAGCAAAAATACCTGATCAGAGGAGTGACACAAGGTGTTGCGCATTCATAGACTCATAGGATCATAGAACGATTTTGGTTGGAAAGGGCCTCAAAGATCATCTAGTTCCACCCCCCTGCCCTGGCAGGGACACCTCCCACTAGACCAGGTTGCTCAAAGCCCCATCCAACCTGGCCTTGAACACCTCCAGGGATGGAGCATCCACAGCTTCCCTGGGCAACCTGGGCCAGTGTCTCACCACGCTCAGAGTGACAAATTTCCTCCAAACTTCCAATCTAAATCTCCCCTCTTCCAGTTTGAACCCATCACCCTTCATCCTGTCACTACAGGCCTTTGTCAAAAGTCCCTCCCCAGCTTTCTTGTGGACCCCCTTCAGATACTGGTAGGCCACAATAAGATCTCCCAGGGGCCTTCTCTTTTCTTCCATTGAAAGGGTTAAAAGGCTGAGAGACCCTTTCAGAGCAACCAAAAATGAGTTTATTTACGGTTTGTGTTCACACGCAGTGCACTGATCCTACTCATCCTCCACCTTCTCTTGCTTTTCCTAATTCCTTGATACCTCTGGTTTTAAACATCTTCAAAAAGACAAGTTTGCATTGACTGGCACATGGCTAGTGGGAGGCTGGGGCTGCTCAACCAACATTTTTGCTTGAGAAAGGATAGGGAAATTCTTCGACGTTTCATTTTGATACAGAGGGAGGGGATGTCTGAGCTCTTTATCTTGGTCCAGGCTTGGGACCTAGCTGAGATGCTGTTATGCCAAATATTCCATATCCAGTTGTGTGCGTCTGGTGTTAATTCTAGTGTCTGTCTTGTAAGCCTGGGTCTGAGATGAAACATGAATTTCAAACTATACATTGAAAAAAACAAAAACAGACTTAGATTTTGTGTCATTGAGGAATCATGCTACTTTAAATCTGCTCAATCTGCGTATAGATTTTTTTTTTTTTACGGCTCGAAAAATCAATTATTCAATTTATATACCGCTAATTAGAAACATACAAAATAAATTGTTAATTTTTTTAACTGAAACAGTTTTTAGAACTGGGCTTATTCTTGAGACAGAAAATGCTGGGCTTGAAGCAGAAAATTTTGTTTGTCATGCAAATATGAGCAAGATGCAGCCAAGCTGTTGTAGACTGCATCATTCATACCAAGGTGAATACAAAAAAATAAATTTCTAGCTGAAGTGGTTGTCCTGAATAGCCTCCAGTCTGAGTTTGTATCAGATGCAGAACTAATGATGCTTATGTGCTGCAGAGTAAAACCCAAAGTGTGTAACTATGGGCTTGTATGTGTATTCCTAGCAGAAATGAAATAATGGGTATTTTGCTCTTTCATTCTCCATAATGCTCGTAGCAGTTTGCTATATATACCTATAAAGTTTCGGTGCTTTCTCTGGTTTTTAAGTTAAAAATCCATGTGTACGTGTACCTTTACCTCTTTGTGAACATTTAGGCCGTGAGAAGTACATTTTGGTTGTAATTCAATGAGGAAACATGACCTGAAGCATCAGAGGAGTGTTGGAGGTAAGCCTGGCTGACCTGTAGTTCCCAAGGTCCTCCTTGAACTATGGGAGCTGTACTTAGAACCGTAGAATCATTTTGGTTGGAAGAGACCTTTAAGATCAAGTCCCACCGTTAACCCAGCGCTGCCAGGGCACCACTAAACCATGTCCCTCAGCACCACATCTCCACGGCTTGGAAACCCCTCCAGGGATGGGGACTCCACCACTGCCCTGCCCAGCCTGGGACAGCCCTTCACAACCCTTTCAGGGAAGACATTTTTTCTTATGTCCAACCTAAACCTCCCTGGGGCAACTTGAGGCCATTTCCTCTTGTCCTATCACTTGTTATTTGAAGAGACCAACCCCTGCCTGGCTGGAACCTCCTTTCAGGGAGCTGTCGAGAGTGAGAAGGTCTCCAGATGTACGTCCTGACCTCTGTTGTGGCTGTCAACATTTTATATTAAGGGCGACCTCATGGGACTTGGTCGTTACTGGTGGTTTGGAGCAAATGGCGGTCTTCTTCTCAATGCACATGTGTTGACTTGGACTTTTTTTTTCTGTGAGCTCTAGTCCTCACACTCCACAGCCAAATGGAAGTTGGCTTTGACAGGGGGTTCACTGCCCTTTGCGCGGTCTGTTCTTCCTAAAGATTAACTTGTGTGTTTAGCAACCTACAACTCTCTTCCTCCCATATGAAAGTGAGTTTAATAATGGATTACAACTTTAGTGAACATCGTAACTATTAAAATAAACTTTCCAAGTGTACTGAGCATAAGCATTATAATACATTTCCTTGCTCAGGCTACCACAGACCCGCTAAGTACACATTTCCTTCAAGTAGATGAGTATTTTAGGAAGTGAAGGCTTTGTAGGTTGTACGGATTACGGGGAAAGATTCATTCTTGCTTTTAAGAAACAACAGAAGTTTCTGAAGTAGAATCAAAATTGTTCCTGATGTCCAGCCTAAACCTCCACTGGTGCAACTTAAGGCCATTCCCTCTTGTTCCTTGGGAGAAGAGCCCGACCCCACCTGTCTCTAACCTTCTTTCAGGGAGTTGTTGAGAGTGAGAAGGTCTCCCCTGAGCCTCCTTTTCTCCAGGGTGAACAGCTCCAGGTCCCTCAGCTGCTCCTCACAAGACTTGTCCTCTAGATAATCTTACAAATTCCTGTTGGAGGGCTGTTACTGCCTGTTTTCTTGCTGTTGCACTGTGAAGTGTCACACTGTAGGTCTGGGAAATCATCAGAAGCACTTTTCTACAGCTGTTCCTGAGGACGTGGTGCTGGTGACTCAATGTTTGGCTGAGGATGTGAAGGGGTACGTAGGTGGGTGGTGGGGAGACTGTCATCATCAATGTCAGACTGGTAACAGTCATCGTGCAGTGAATTTCCAGACCATGATCACCACAGGCAAGAGGAGCTCTTCTCATCAGCAAGGCTCGAGCTGACCATAAGAAAAGGAGTGATAAATTTAGATTATTTGGGCATCTGTAGGTCATTATTGGAATTATAGCAGCTGGCTGCTAGGTCATAAAGTTACTTTGACAGGTCATGAATACTGAAAGTACTCTAACTACCATGCCTTACTCTTACCGTCCTCATTCGTTATTGTCAAGAAGATATCCTCTTAGTAAGAGTGGACATGAACTTTAAGAAGGCATGGGGGGAGAAGCCTTTTAATAACATTCCTCTTTTCTTAGCTCTTTCTAAAAGAAGGGATGAAAGCCGAGGTTAAACTGGAGGAAGGGGAAGAGACCTACGGAGTTTGAAATGCTGAATTGTTTATAGTTACCAATTTATTTAGTGGCTGCATCTTTGTGAGCCATAAGCTCACAACATGCTCAGAGCTCATAGAGGTGAAGATCTGCCAACTTTTTCATCCTTGGTTGTGCATACCATGAACTAGCAGAAACAGTTTTGTTGTAGACGGGGTGATGATGATAATCTGGTTTCTGTGCAAGCCTCTGTGTTGTTTGGCTGCCTTTAAAGCATAGGTAAGCGTAGTCCATGGCTTAACTTTTTAGCCTGAGGTTCACAGGCTTGAGGAGAGAGGGTAGAATGGACTTCTGGGCAGTGCTGGGTTAATGGTTGGAGTTGGTGATCTTAAAGGTCGCTTCCAACCAAAACCATTCTAGGGTTCTTTCAAAGCATCGATGAAAACTAATGAAGGTAAAGTCCATTGTTAATGGATTTAGATCCATAAGGGCAATGTACCTGCTCTGGAAAATTTTCAAAACCTCTTGTTTGCATCACATGCTTATTTTCTGTATGTAACCCTACGAAGTGTCTTGTATCGTTAGTCCGTAGTTTGGTGCTTCCTCATCTGACATATTTCCATATAATCTGAGAAGAACTGAACCGAGTCACCTTGAGGACAAGGAAATTTCAGGGAAAAGGGAATTTCTTACGTCATTGGCTCTTTCCAGCGTGCCCATGGATCGTTTAGTTCCCCTGTTCCACCGTCCCAGCAGATGATCACATGGGACCGAACTGCCAGTGTGGCACCATTGCCGTTCTTCAGGAGCTTAGGACACTGTCAGTGTGTGGCTTTGTAAGCTAAATTCAAATGATGGAATTGACTTATAGAAGCTTATTGATTTATAGAATCTTATTGATTTATAGAAAAGACTTATAGAATGGTAGAATCATGGAAGGGTTTG
>VZZY01019310.1:372809-395309 GCA_013400335.1 Eurystomus gularis
AATGGTTCCAGGGATGGGGCAGCCACCACCTCTCTGGGCAACCTGGGCCAGGCTCTCACCACCCTCAGGCTTCAAAAATGTCTTCCTTCTCTAGTCTAAATCTCCCTCTTTTAGTTTCAAACCATCACCCCTTGTCCTGTCCCAAGGGGCCCTGCCTTGTCCCTGTCTTTCTTATAGGTCCCCTTTAAGCACTGAAAGGCCACAAGAAGGTCTCCTGGGAGTGAGAGACATACTGAGACCAAACTGGTCCATGAAGGGGAGAGTTTGTTTAAATTACAGTTCCTATATTCAGTCTGTAACAAGCTCCTTTTGAGGCAGCCGTTTATAGACTTATTTCAGTTAATTATAACAGCAGTTTTTGGAAACAGTATTTTTATCGGTTTCATTGATGTGCCCTACTGGCTTTCCAATCCCGTGATTGGGTTCCGCTTGGTTGCCTGGGAGAAGAAAAGCTTTCCTCCTTGATTCTGAAGACACAGAGGTGGGTGGTGGGCTGCTTGGGAGGTCCTTGGAAGGGCCTGAACCACTCTGAAGGCTCCCACTGCCCTCAGAAGGCTTCTCATGGTCTGCAAAGCCACCTCAGATACGGCTTCTTGTCTCTCCTCTACTACATGCACGTGGAAAAGTGACCATCCTGTGCATGCAATGGGGTGTAATTACACAAAACCTTCAAAGAGGTGATCCGTGGCAATGCAGTGTGTTGCAAACAGTACACAAGAAGTGCTGACAAATGTTGATGAAAACAAAGGAAAATACTCTATGTTTTGTTCTTCGTGCTGTTGTAGGGTTGTATTTTGGGCTTTGAGGGCAAATTGGTAAGAAGTAAAAGCAGGTCTTCATTGCGTAATGAAATTTTAGGAAAGATCCTGCCAGCGCGTGTGGGAAACAATCTCAAAGCCTTGTGGAAAAGCTTTGGAAAGGGTATATTTATTAACTATGCTGTTTTAATTGGCTTGTTTGTTCTGCGCATCCTATTCCCAGTCGATGTTGACATGAAGCTTTGGATGATGAATGCCCGCTAGGAACCCAGATCTTGACCAGTTTCATCTGATGCCCCTGTTTCTGTGGTTTCAGAGGGCTCATACCTGATTTAAAAAGAAAATGGATAGCATTTCTTGATACTGATGTTGGAAGCTTCACAGTGACATGGGGAGGGGCAAACCAGCCTCAGGGTCTTTGTCTGGTGCCTTTCCTGCCGTCCTTTCTTCCGTACCGCTAATTCAGCGTGCAGTGCATTTGAAGGGCCTCGTTCACATGAGGAAAATATTTTCACAGTTTTATCAAGCAGCAGATGGGCAGCACATCTCCAGTGGTGGCAAGAGTGTGCACGTCAGGTCCTGGGTCAGTCTCTGCCCTGATGGGAGGTCCTGCATGTCAGGCATCAGGTGAGCCTCAGGTTGGTCCTAACAGAAGATGCTCAGAGGGCACAGACTGGGAAGCTGCTTTGAAAAATGTCCTGATGAGTTGAATTCTTAAGAGGTTCCTGATTTATCTGTGTCTTAATTCATTTTAATAGGCTGGAGTATCTGCAGGTGCTGTTGATTATAATTCTTGGTGCTCACTTTCATCTGGAATTCATGCACTAATGCACGTCAAGGTGGACGTCCAAAGTCAGAGCCCAGTTCCAATAATTCAGCCTTAAGTTTTCCTCCTTCAATTTCCCTATGCGCCAGTGGAGATCTTGCAGTATAAGCGTTGTAATGAGTATTTTAACTGCCTTAGGTTTGGGGTTTTTTTAAAAATCCATGCATAATTGGGATTATATCTATCTTAGATATGTAGCAAAAATGTAAATTTTACAGCAGACACCAGTTAGCAACTGGGTTATTACTATGAGGCAAGCTTCCAAATAGAGGTGGTGGGGTTTGTGTGTGAGGTGATGCTACGTGGCCGTTGCCCAGGGCTGGGGAGAGCTGTGGTGAGTCCCCTAAAGCAGAGGAGCTCGGTGGAGAAGCCAAGGGAGGCTGGTGGGCGGTTTAAGGGTCCCCTGCAGCCAGCCCTAACACAGTTAATTGCCTGTGATAAAACCGACCTCGGGAGTCTGGTGGGAGAATACTTTTATATAAGAAAAAAATGTTTTGTAATAATTTCTTGTAAGTGCTAAAATTAACTGACTTTCTTTTAACCTAATTATAGATGGAACTGATGATATCACCTACGCTTAACGTTGCCGAACGTCTTGGATGAGGGCGTGCTGCTGCTCGTACCTCGGCTGAATTTTTGCTTTCATATGGAGCATCATCTTGATGGTTGTTGGTCAAGGGTCTTTTGAACGTGTGCTTGATTCTAAATCTAGGACAGGATGGTCCTGTCCAGTGAGAAGATACACAGAAACTGGGTGTTTGCTTTTGTAGACAGAACTTTCAGTCGTTCTACTGCCAAACCCGCTGTTTTGAAACAGAAGTATTTCTGAAGAGTCCACTCTGATACCAGGAATATTGTTGTTCTCCACACGTGACCCAGCTGTAGGGCTTTGAAAAGTTTCATTCGTAGAGTCTCCCTGGGGAAGGAGGTCTCTGGGCTGTTTGTGGGGCTGAGCACAAGGGTGATAGAACCTCACAGTGATGATGAACACCAGAACTAACTATAGTTTTCCTGACCTGCCTTCATGACTTCTGCTAGCACAAATGAGGTAGAGGCATGCAGAATGAAATCTGGAGAGAGCAAGAATTAGTCTGGAAAATAGAGGGTTGGCAGATGGGAAGAAAGCAGTACTTGGATTGGTGACCAGCACAGAGGCGGACCATGAAATCTGCTGTAGGTCAGACAACGAGTAGTACTGAGATGGTCCAAACAAGGTGGTGGTCAGGGCAGAGAAAGGACAGAATGGAAACTGGGTAATGTGAGGAGAGGAAGGAGGTTGGCATGGAGTGGACAGTGAAGCAGGGCTTGAGGCATTGATATGCACAGTAGAAGATTGAGGTGGATGAAGAATCGTAACTTCTTAGTGGATGTCCTTGCATCTTACTGTTGTTTCATAATTTTGGATGGAAGAGACCTTTAAGGTCACCACTAAACTATGTCCGTCAGCACCACATCTCCACAGCTTGGAAACCCCTCCAGGGATGGGGACTCCACCACTGCCCTGCCCAGCCTGGGACAGCCCTTCACAACACTTGTGGGGAAGAAATTGTTCCTCATGTCCAACTAAAGCTCCCCTGGAGCAACTTGAGGCCGTTTCCTCTTGTCCTATTGCTTGTTCCTTCAGAGAACAGACTGACCCCCACTTCACTCCAACCTCCTTTCAGGGAGTTGTCGATTGCGAGAAGGTCTCCCCTGAGCCTCCTTTTCTCCAGGCTCAATGCCCCCAGGTCCCTCAGCCACTCCTCACCACACTTGTGCTCTAGACCCTCCACCAGTTTCGTTGCCCTTCTCTGGACACGCTCCAGCCCCTCAAGGTCCTTCTTGGAGTGAAAGGCCTAAACCTGAACCCAATCCATAATGAGACAGACTTCTCTGAAAACACAATAAATATGCTCAGGAAAAACAAGCCAAGGCCACACACACGTAGCACTGTTTTCCTTGAGCGTGTTTCTTGTGTTGCTAGGGATGGCCACCGCTCGCTGATTGCTGCGCTTCATCCGTGGCCTCACAGTACCATATCCTAGGGCAAGATCTTGTTTGAAATCTGTATCTCGCTATGTAGGATTCCAATCAAAACGTTAATGGTACAGGGCAGTGAGCAGCATTTAATGACCTCCAGTGCTATCACTTGAGTCTTTTGGGCATTGACATTGATTTTCCTTATCTTGGCATGTGGAGACAGGAGCCTCAGTCCCTTCTTCCAAGCGTTTGCTGGTACGCTCTAGTAGCACAGACCTAAGCAGGCAGCGGCAATGGGCTGCGTGTCCCAGCTCTTAGACAACCTCCATTTGGCCCCTGAGTTCAACATCATTAATTGCAAGAGTCGGAAAAAAGACGAGGCTGTTTGGGCACCTCTGTATTTTACTTGAGGTGCATCTATGTATTTGAGGTTTGTGTCTGATACCCAGGTTTTTGCCCAGATGCTTCTTTTCCAGGGTAAAAGGGAGGTGCTGTTTTAACGCAGAATTTCTGACCGGTGAGGTCCATAAGAACTTGCATCCTCGGTAACGGGTAAAATGAAGAAAATATTGCAAAGGAGTAAGTCTTGCTCAATCCTGTGTTCTTCTGCTCTTCCCATAAACGCATCAATTTCTCCTTAATAGGTCTTAAAAGGAACGGCGGTGGGGTCGTTCAGCACAAATTGGGGTGTTATTTCTGTTTATGGCGGCTCTCATCCTTTTGCTAATCTCTTCCTAGTCTCGTGCAGACACTTCATTTATAAGAAGCTAAATTAAGCTATGTGAGGATGTGCCTCTCCATGAATTTTAAACCTAAAAAGCTGCTTTGTTCCTGGATTCGGCTGCGGGGGAAGAACGCGGCACCGACATACGGCTATTTGAACTCTTTATTTGCCACATTTACAATATTAATAACACTGTTTCTAGAAGTTGTCACATCAAGTAAAAGATCTTCATTCCAGACTGTCTTTTGGGGCCAAATTGAGACTGGATGCATGCATTTAATAAATTGTAGTCTCAAGTAGTCATTTTTGTAAATAATTAGCTTCGGTGAAAGAATAAGTTAGCATATTGTATGCATCTAATGTTGCAAATGTACACACAGCAAACTTTGCTATTAATCAACAGTCAAGCACTGTAAGTTGGGTCTCATACATAATGAATTGTTCTTAAACCTCCTGGGTTTCATTGATAGAAAAATAAGAGAAAACACGAGTGTAGTAAGCTTTTGAATAAAATTTAACGAGATTGCTCTGCATCCTGTAATCGGTTTGGAATCATTAGAGACCAGATAATTCATCTGCAGTTTTGGGGTGGCTTTAGCCTTCATCTATCAAAGAAAGACTATTTAAATGACATTTTGGTGTTGATAAAATACAGTTTTATTTAATTTCACAATGAAGGCTTCAGTAAAAATGCCAGCTTTACGTTTATTATGTAAGGAATAATGCCGCATGACTGAGTCTCGTTTTAATGCTAATTTTGGTGTTCTGATCCTCACTGATTCTTCCATTTGAAAAGTAACACGCCAGCTGTTTTTCTAAGGGAAAAAAATGATTTGGTAAAAGACAAGCACAGACCTATCCAGGTGTAAGGAGGAGACAACCTTCGCTTTTCAGACGCTGCATCTTTTTATACAGGTCTGATTTCTTGTGATTTCAGATGCACGAGCGTTGTGTGGAAAGTTGTCTTCAATTGCTTGCTGATAAGGAAGAAAATACCATTTAAAAAAAAAAAAGGTCCATAACCTTTTAAATTATATTTGCTTCTCCTGCCTATTTCATGGCAAGAGCTGCCGTTTAGATCCTGGAGAATCAGCAGTGAATTCTCCTGCAGATGTCAAAATTTACTCTCGATTTAGAAACTCTTCACAATTTGCTAATGACCCTAAGCTGTGGAGATGTTTGATCCCCCTGATGTGCCCTGGCTGACCCGTGCCTAGGGAGTGGTTTAATCATGGACGCTCACTGCCAGGAGACATCTAAGCCAATGGTGGCTTTGGCCAGCGCAGAATCTTGTCCAAGAGGGAAGGGACCTTTGGCAGGCACCAGGAGGGAAGGTCTTGTGCTCACACACACAGGCTTGTCCAGTCCTTGGCCTGTAGCATTGGCCGTTGGGAAAATGACCCAAGGACCCAGCTTTTCTTACCGGTCTCAAATCACTTAGAGGCTCTCTGCTCTGAGGACCGCTCTGTTCCTTAGGTGACTCCAGGCAAATTATGGCTACTTCCTAAGCTCTTCTTGATGGTGATGGCAGAATTCCTAGAATCGTAGAATGGTTTGAGTGGGAAGGGACCTTTCAAGCTCATCTGGTCCAACCCCCCTGCAGGAAGCAGGGACATCTGCAACTAGAGCAGGTTGCTCAGAGCCCCGGCCAACCTCACCTGCAATGGTGCCAGGGATGGGGCAGCCACCACCTCTCTGGGCAACCTGCACCAGGCTCTCACCACCCTCAGCATCAAACATTTCTTCCTTCTCTCTAGTCTGAATCTCCCTCTTTTAGTTTAAACCCATCACCCCTTGTCCTATCCCAACAGGCCCTGCTCAAAAGTCTGTCCCCATCTTTCTGACAGGCCCCTTGAAGTCCTGCAAGGCCTCAGTAAGGTCTCCCCGTCTCCAAATATGTTTCTTTTCTACATACCTGAAGAGAATAGGATCTTGCAAACCACGTCATTTTCAGTGCCATGTGTACCATGGTGCCAACACACAACTGAGCCTGGCAAAGACCCTGATTTCCACGAAAAGAGAGATTGGGAAGTTGTACGTAAAAACACGCACTCCGTATCTTTTTTTCTGTTTATCTTTTATTTTAGATTTTTATCCCTACTGTTATCTGAGTGGAACTGTTGTATTTATTACAGTAACATCATAATGAATTATCTGAGTCTACCTACTCGGTGTCTACTGTCTACCTTTGGTCTGCCTCCTAAGGTGGCCTTTAGCTGATTGCAGTCTAGAAGGCGTTGCAAGGGGGTTTTTTGTGCTATTTGGGGAGCTTTTGGGGTTTATCTCTCAACCAAATTGGAATAAAGGGGTCTCTTCCTTAGCTGGGCACCTGGAGTAGTTTCTAAACCTCTTCTGAGGCCAACCAGTGGAGGATGAGGTAGTTCTCCAGGGATAAAACACTCTGGTGCGTGTGGCCATAGGCAGTGGAAATGAGCCTTGAATGTTACGTTCAACCAACTGATTATATTTAATATATACAAATATTTTCTAAATATACAAATAAATATATAAATACATCGTGGGAGCTGATACAACATTCTCATAACATTTACCCCAAGGAAGCTGCCAGCTCTGAGCTTTACCCCAAGGAAGCTGCCAGCAGAGCCGTTGTGATATATTCTCCTTATTTTAAATCACGCAGCTCAAGGTCCATCTTGGAGTGTTTCCGTTCAGGTTTATTGAGGACTGACCCAGGCAAAAGAAAGCTCAGAAATAAAATTAATAATGTAAATCATACCCAGTTTAGAACATGGCTGCCCACAGAGGTTTCTCAGAGCACTTCTCTGGTTTTCGGAATGGTTAAGCTATTTAGGATGATACTGGAGCCAATCTGCTGCTTACATGTTTGTTTTGGAAGCACGTTAGAAACTTGCAGTTCTTGGCAAGTGGTTTGGAAGGAGCCTGTTAAACCGAAACAGGTGGTGTTTCTGCCTTTCTCCCCCTCTGCTAAAACCATCTTTTCCTTCATTTCGTCCCATGCAAACATGAGAAGTCACAAAAGAGGCACAGCTGGGATGGAGCCTCGGGAAGACACCTCTGAGCATGGATGCTGAAGCTCGCTGGCTTCCTGAGTTTAGTTGGTCTTAAAGAAAGAGCCGTAATGGAAATAAATAAGTAGGAATGCAGTAAGAATGGTAGGGAATAGCTGTGTGATGTGTAAGCTGGAGCAGCAGGTCTGCACCTGGGCTGTGGTGGATTCCCATGCTGGGCCTGACCCTACGTCTGCCTTGGACTTCACCAAGAGCTGAGCACGCAGGCTGGAGATCTGCAGCAGCAGCCGTCGTTCCTTGGGCTGGAAAAATCTCTTCTTTTGAGAAACACCCAACTTTGCAAAAGAAACAAGGAGGAGGTTTTTAGATGTCTGCTTTTTAGAGCTTGAAACAAGGATGGGTTTTTTTGTTTGAGTCATTCTAATTAAGCCATGTAGGTGAGTCAGTCACTTGCAGCTGAATATTGAATTAACATCACCATGAAGTTCAGACAGACATGGAACTTACGGTGTGCGTGTTATTGGCTGGTGTGTTAATGCAAACAAAAAATTTTCCATTAAAAAAATCCAACGAAAACCAACCCCAAACTCCTACAGTAAAAATTACTTGTTGACCAAGTGGAAATCCAAAAACCTCCACTTTGAATTTTTTTGAGGTGCCAGGGAGCACCCAACACAACTCACTGGTGAAGACAAGTGCAGTGACGGTCTCCAGGGCATGGGTAAGTGGTTTAATGAGACTGCTGCATTTTAAAGAAATGCAGCTCATTATTCTAACCACATTGTACAAGAAGAAAAGGTTGTTCGTTCTTTTTAAGGAAAGATAATGAAATTCTCCAGGGCAGAAGTTGCATTTCTTACACCTTCCATTTGGTTTCTTGCATTTTTAGATGAATATGCTTATTTTCTTTTCTTGTATAAAAGCAAAAATTATGTCTTGTTAAGTCACAGGCTTAAGACTTAAACTTTCCATAGGTAAAACATTTAATAAATGGCCACTGGCCCATCACCTTGTGTGCTGCTGGTGGCCAGGAGCAAGTCCCCTCCTTGGGGATCACTCAGGGTGGGACATGAAGAAAAGTGAGTCGCTTTTTCTTGTTCTTGGCTAAAGATTAGGCTCAGGTGGTTACTGAGACTCTTAGATGGGCATTTTTCTCCAATCACAGAATGGTTTGGGTTGGAAGGGACCTCAAATATCATCTAGTTCCACCCCCCTGCCATGGCAGGGACACCTCCCACTAGACCAGGTTGCTCAAAGCCCCGTCCAGCCTGGCCTTGAACACCTCCAGGGATGGAGCATCCACAGCTTCCCTGGGCAACCTGGGCCAGGGTCTCACCATCCTCATACTGAAAACTTATTCCTGATTTCCAGCCTAAATCTCCCCTCTTCCAGTTTGAAGCCGTTACCACTCGTCCTATCACTACAAGCCCTTGTAAAAAGTCCCTCCCCAGCTTTCTTGTAGACCCCCTTCAGATACTGGAAGGCCACAATGAAGCTTCCATGGAACCTTGTCTTCTCCAGGCTGAACAAGCCCAACTCTCTCAACCTGTCCTCACAGCAGAGGGGTTCCACAATTAACTCTTTCAGGTCCATCTTGACATTAGAGGTGCTCACAGATCAGTGCATGGAGTAGAGTGTTCAGAAACCTGCCAAGAAGTCTAACACTGAGCAGAGGAATTTCACACAAGGGAGGAAATTCCCCACGATGTAACTCATCTGCTCTCCTCTTCTTTGTAGTAATGTTTTGAGACCACTTTTGCCTTGCTTTTTTGAAACCTAAATATGGTTTAGTTGGACCGACGTGTGGCTTTGAAGCTGGAGAAACTCCTTTAAAAGGCAGCTGATGTTTTAAGTTGAATTTTTAATGATGATGTAGTTTGTAGAAGTGCTGCTGTGCAACGTCGGAAAGAGAAAGGGGAGCAAGGAAGGGCAGGGAGGAGGGCTGGTAGGAGAAAGCCATCCATAAGTTATGTTCATTCTTTTTCTTTATTAATGCTGTCAAATGCCCAGGAACAGTTGTTAGCATTTCTAGCCAACCAAAATTAATATGAAGATTTTTGAATTTTTTTTTAACTTTCTGCCAATTTGAAGCTCTCAGTGTATATGTTGGCAAATCAACTTTGTATCCCATGGGAAAAAAAGTCAATGCATTCTTCGAAAGCAATTAATTCTTGTCTTGCAAAGTGTTTGCTTTCTTGACCAAGGTGGAGGTGGCCATGGAGGTTGCAGGCACTGTGAAAGTGTCTGCTGTTGAAGTGGTGGGAGAATCTTCTCACTAAAAAACATCTAGAGATGGTCAGCAGTGACAAGGCACTGTTCTTAAAAGCAGTAAGGAAGAGGAAAAATTAAAAAATTTAAGACTTACATCCAAACAGTTCTGCCAGGGAAGACTGGGTGGAAGTGAGGAATGTCTGTGTGATGGTTGCCCAGAGAGGTGGTGGCTGCCCCATCCCTGGCACCATTGCAGGTGAGGTTGGCCGGGGCTCTGAGCAACCTGCTCTAGTTGCAGATGTCCCTGCTCCCTGCAGAGAGGTTGGACTAGATGACTTTGAAAGGTCCCTTCCAACTGAAAACATTCCATGATTCTATGACCTTTATTCTATATATTACATATGGAGCTAATGGCCTGGTGGTCACCTTGAGGCTTCAGGCAAAGCCCTGAGCAGCCCATGCACCAGTCGTGGTAGCACTGCTCCTCACTAACGCTGCCCTGCTGCTTCCCACCCTGTCTGGGGGAGAACGATGGTAGTTCTGTGCCTTTATGGAGCAGGAGGAGATGACAGTGCCTGTCCGGCAGGGTCGGAAGCCCAGCTGCTGGGGGCTGCTTCCTTGCAGAGCAGCAAGGAGATGAAGTCTTTGGGTTTTACGATGATATTACAGTCCAAATCATTTCCAGACTCCCGAGAATGTGAAACAAGATGATGTGAAAAACATAAGGTTACTGGAGTTCTGAGCGCTTTCTATGCTCTTCGGGATAAATGGAGCAGAAAAGTCTACCAACTTCTCGTGGAGATTCCAGAGGCATTATGATGTTCTGTAGTTATTACATTGTCGTAGCTGTAACGATCCACAGTAAAACTGAGCCATATTCTGCTCAGTGCTGTACCCGTGCGGAATATCGGATTATCCATGGTGTCACGAGCTTGGCTTGAGGTCCGTGTCGCAGGTATCGGTGTGAAAAAGTTTGTGCACAGATTCTTACGCCTTTTTTAGCAAAGAGATTATTAAATAGCAAAATAAAAGGCGTAACAAAATAGCATAATAGCATAATAAAATAGCATATTAGTACCATAAAATAAGGTCTGTAGTGACAGGACAAGGGGTGAGGGGCTCAAACTGGAGGAGGGGAGATTTAGATTGGAAATTAGGAGGAAATTATTCACTGTGAGGGTGGTGAGACACTGGCCCAGGTTGCCCAGGAGGGTTGTGGATGTTCCATCCCTGGAGGTGTTCAAGAACAGGTTGGACGGGGCCTTGAGCAACCTGGTCTAGTGGGAGGTGTCCCTGCCATGGCAGGGGGTTGGAACTAGATGATTTTTGAGCTCCCTTCCATCCCAAACCATTCTATGATTCTATGAGTTTCAGCAGCACACTACTGAGAGCTTCTTGTTCTGGGGTCTGGCTGTATTTCCAGCTGGAGGAAAAAAAGCTGCAATAATCAGCAAGGCTCAGGATGGCTCACAGGGGTGCTTAAGATCTGGATATGTGAAGATGGCTGGTAGGGCTTACTGGTTTCACAGTCACCCTTGATGTTGTTGCCCTCATAGGATCATAGAATGTTTTGGGTTGGAGGAGACCTTTAAAGCTCATCTGGTCCAACCCCCCTGCAGGGAGCAGGGACATCTGCAACTAGAGCAGGTTGCTCAGAGCCCCGGCCAACCTCACCTGCAATGGTGCCAGGGATGGGGCAGCCACCACCTCTCTGGGCAGCCTGGGCCAGGCTCTCACCACCCTCAGTGTCAAATATTTCTTCCTTCTATTTTGTCTAAATCTCCCTCTTTTAGTTTCAAACCATCACCCTTTGTCCTGTTCCGACAGGCCCTGTTCAAAAGTCTGTCCCCATCATTCTTACAGGCCTGGAAGGCCACAATAAGGACTCCTAGAGATTTCTCCTTATCAGTCGTTCCATCATTTCTCTTGGGTGCGTTGCTAATGAGCTCTCTGTATATATCGGTACCCTGAAAACGTTCTCTGCAGTTTTGAGAGGCACCCACCACACCATAGTTGTGTAAAGCACCAGGAGAGCCCCACCAGTGCTGCTTGGCCTCACGGAAAGCGTACTCCTTGGGAAACGTGGCTGGGTATTTGCAGCTCCAGTGTTCACCTTTTCATTGTTCCCGTACCCACGCTGCTCTTCCAGAGGAAAAGAAGAAAAAAGTAGCAAGGGAAGAAGAGCATTTTTGTTTGCAGGTGCTTTCTGTTCGCTGGCTTTGCTCTCCGGTGTCCTGCAAGCACGAGCTGCCATTGAAAATCAAATGAATTCTCAATTGCTTCCTTCCAATTCAATCAGTGGAGGAAAGCAGAACCCTGCCACCGTCGCTGGGAGGAAGCGGGGCAGAGGAAGGCGGGTTTGGCAGAAAGCCGTTTGCATCCTCCTTTCCCCAGGGATGGTCTCTGGGGGGACAGGACTGCTCCCCTGGGGGATGTGGAGGAGGAGCCTCACCTCCATCCACCCTGAAAGCACAAGGATGCGTTGTCTGCCATGGACTTGGGTGGTTTCCTTGCTCCCTGACATGTCCTGCTTTATGCACGGCGTTTTTCTCTCACCAGTCTCCTAACAAATTTTTTTACAGGTTTAAGCAGCCGTGTGTCGTCGTCACAGCTCTAGACGTGATGAGGATGTGTTTCTGTTACTCGTCTCTTCACCTACACCAGAGCAGAAAAAAGTTGGGAGTCCAGTTCCCGATTACATGTTTTTCCTTTTGCTAACATACAGAGTATCAATATTCATTGTTGTCCTTTTTATCATTATAATTTTCCCGTTCTCTCTTCTTGCAGCAGAGCAGAACCCGCTTGCGAGGTGTGCGAAGGCGCGGAGGAGATGACGGAGCCGCTGAAGCAGTGCACGGACTGGCTGCGCGCCTACTTCTGCGACCCGGCCATGACAGCGAGCCTTCCCGTGCCGGCCTTCCACCACCCGCTGCTCCAGCGAGGTCTGTACCCCGGGCACCCGTCCCCTCCTTGCTCCTCTTGGCCAAGGCGGTGCTGGCTCCTGTCTCCTGAATTCGTGGCCCATGGTGATAAAAACGATGCGGTTCAGTTCCTTACAGTTGCTGGCTGAAAGGTTTGAACGCGTCTGAAGGGCAGGGACCTTTGCAGTGAGGTCGTTGTTGACTTCAACGAGCTTTTGGCCAGCGACATGCCCTCGTGGGCAAGAAGGCCAGTGGTCTTCTGGGATGCATTAAGAAGAGTGTGGCCAGCAGGTTGAGGGAGGTTCTCTTTCCCCCCTACTCTGCTCCAGTGAGGCCACTTCTGGAGTATTGTGTCCAGTTCTGGGCTGCCCAGTTTGACAGGGAAGTACTGGAGAGAGTCCAGTGAAGGCTGTGGAGATGCTGAGGGGCCTGGAGCATCTCTGTGCTGAGGAAAGGCTGAGAGCCCTGGGGCTGCTGAGCTGCACAAGAGAAGCCTCAGAGGGGATCTGATCAATGCTGATCAACAGGATGGGGGCAGATTCTTGTCAGTGGTGCCCAGCAACAGGACAAGGGGCAAGAGGTACAATCAGGAACTCAGGAGGTTCCATCTGAACAGGAGGAGAAACTTGTTTGGTGGGAGGGTGATGGAGCCTGGCCCAGGCTGCCCAGAGAGGTTGTGGAGTCTCCTTCTCTGGAGCAATTCCAAAGGTGCCTGGATGTGATCCTGGGCCCCCTGCTCTGGGTGAGCTGCTGGAGCAGGGGGGTTGGACGAGATGATCCCCAGAGGTCCCTTCAAACCCTCCTACCATTCGGTGATTTTGCCAGCTACAAGAGGAATGAGACTTAGCTGTGTCCATGTCTATTGGCGTGGACAACCCCCCCAGTGCCACAGAAGCGGTCAGTGATAGGTTGTGTAAGGTACCTATGTTTTGATTCCTCAAAGTTATCATAGATACTATATGGATTTTTTTTAAACAAGGAGCAAGTACTGTTGCAAAGAAGTTCTGCTGCTCAGGTATTCAGATAAAAATGAGACCTGAGAAAAGTTTCTCGTCACCATTCTCCACTTACTGGCTGCCTTCCTGAAGACCTCATAGCAGAAGTCAGTCATTGAAATGAAATAGATCTCGTTATTTAAAAAAAAACAGAAAGTAAATCTCAGAAGCCTGCTTTTTGCCGTGCTTTCTGGTCTGTCCGTGAGTATCATAATTTCCCAGAGAATAAAATGTTCAGTTTAATAGATATATTTTTAAATTGTATTAGATTCCATAATAATATATCATCAAAAAGGGACCAGTGTCCTCTGCCTTACTCGATCTTTCATAGTCCAATTACAAGGTGGGTACTGAGTGTTGTTAAACTAAGTTGTGTGTTGCGCTGTCTGCCCCTAATTTTGATGCAAACATCATTTTTATAAACTGCTGAAAAGTTTCATTTAGACCTTTTAGCGAAAACATCCAATTAACACATGGGAGGATAAGCACTAAAGGCAGTATGATGTCAAAATTGCCAACGTGCTCATGAAGTACGGCCTTCTAAGTGACGAAATCATCATTCTGGGGTTTTTTTTATTAGCTGGGGTGAAATTCAGACCAGTGCTGTGAAAACTTTAGGGTTGGAGCGAACGTGAAAGGACAAAGCTGGCTGGGAAATAGTTACTGCTGCTGCTCCTTCCATCTCTGAGTAACATCAGGGGAATTCTGCTTCCCAGATGATCCACCAGAAGATTATAAAACATTTAAAGCAATGCTTTTACTTTTATTAATTTTTCTAAATGGACTACTGAATTCTTTGTAGCTTGGCTAATGAAATTGCTTGGTCTAAGTGCTGCAGGTGATGTTTCAGCTGCTGGTTTGGCGTTTAGCCCTGAGCCTTGACTTACTGCAGGGACAGAGTTGGTAGAAGACTTTGGTCCTTCCTTAGGCAGCCACCTTCCTGTGCAGGAAGAGACTGGAGATGGTTTAAAAGAGGAGAAATAAGAATATTTGTTAGTAGGAAGCTCCTCAGAGGAACTTCTCATCACCCTCAAGTGTTTTGGGGGAAGGAAGGAAAGCTCTTCAGCACCACCCAAATGCGAAACCCATCAGAGAGGTGCCTGCAGGGTTGGGATGGGACATGGCTGGTGGCCTATCAATGCTGTGTCACCCACGGCTTTGTGAAGGATGCGGCTGGTGGTCCTGCTGCCTGGGCTGGAACTTGACCTTCTGTAGCACAGGTTCGATGCTGGGGGAGCTGGAGTGTGGTTTTCTCGTTTTAACATGTGCTGGTTCAGGTTTTTTTGTTTAGTCCAGTGATTTCTTCTTGGACTGAGCCCAGATGGGCATGTTTCGGGGGGGGAGGCACGTACATCATGGAAATGGTAACAAAGAATTAATTGGCACCCATCACAACAACGTGATAGCCTTTCTATCCTCCTCTTACTTTCTCCCAGTAATACTTCAATAACATAGAAAAAAACTGGAGCGTGGAAATACCTGTGGAAAATTCGAAAGAGCTATTTTAAAAGTTACTTAGTAGAGAGGTGATGTAAGAACCGCATTGTAATGGGTTACGTCGTACGTTTCAGCGTGTCTGTGAGTCAGAAACGCAGTAACACTAAATTAGGAGATTGGTATTTATTTACTTTTTCACATTTACATTTGAAAGTGCCTACTCATTTCTCCAGGCACTTAAAAATGCAGAATAAACATAAGCGAGAGCATGAGGATCCAAAGCTGGGAAGGCGTTTTCTTATCACACTGATTTTCTTCCGTCTCTCGTCAAAACCTTTGGTCCTTCTTTTCTCCCCTCCCCTGTAAATGTGACCGCTTAGAGTGTGGCTCTTTGATATTAGGTGACTTGAACCCCGTCATCAAGTGCTTCTGTGATAAGGACTGATTATTGGATGGGTTCTTTCTTAATCGGTGTTTATATCGGATTTTATTTTATTTTTTTTCTGTGCTAGCATCATCTGAGGACAGGAAAGGGTTTGCTTAAAGAGCTTCCTCACTTAAGAAAAAAGTGTAAAGCACTTTGGGGATGAAGCACTTCTCAATTCATGGTCAATTTTCTGCAACTGCTTTTGTGCCAACTATTAAGATAGTTCCTTGCGGAGAGAAAAATAGTGACAGTCAACTTTCTGATAAAAAAAAAGGCAGAGAGATTTGCAAATTCAGAAAGTAAAGATATCTTGCAGGTTGCAGAAAGCCACCTCTCCGTGGTGGCAGCACCCAGCGCGGTGTTGTCCCATCCCCTGAGGCATCAAGCACCCATAGCTGCTTTGGGTGGCCCAGGGGAGACCTTCTCGCTCTCAGCACCTCCCTGAGATGGGCAGGAGTCGATCTCTTCTTCCAAGGAACAAGTAACAGGACAAGAGGAAATGGCCTCAAGTTACACCAGGTGAGGTTGAGGTTGGCCATGAGGAACAATTTCTTCCCTGGAAGGGCTGTGAAGGGCTGTGCCAGGCTGGGCAGGGCAGTGGGGGAGTCCCCATCCCTGGAGGGGTTTCCAAGCCGTGGAGATGTGGTGCTGAGGGCCATGGGTTAGTGGTGCCCTGGCAGTGCTGGGTTAATGGTTGGACTTAATGATCTTAAAGCTCTTTTCAAACAAACTGATTCAATGATTATGTAATTCTGTGGGTGCTGGGGCTGGTGGAAAATGTGCATCCCAGCAAAACTTTGCCCTCTAACGCTGCTTGGACAGACGTAGGTGCACAGTCGCGGGCCTCCTGAAAAACATTCAGCTTATACTCTGCTTTTCTGGGCTTCTCGGGCAGCAGGACACCAGTCCCCCCTCAAACAGTGAGAACCTTCCAGCAACTCCTTTGCTGAGAATGAAAATAGATAATAACGGTTCCATTATGCTGTCGTAATTTGGTTGCCAAGTGCATGTTCGTTACCAGGGCAAAGGCGAGCAGAATCCTGACATTTACTGTTTCAGCGGCTCGTCTGGAGTCTTAAATTCTTCTAAAGTGCCTTTAATTTTCTAAATTAAAAGGGGGAAACTCATTTAAAAGCCCTCCAAGTACAGAATTAACCATTCCTCCTTGAAACCTGTCATTGACAACGTTTGAATCCGAAGTACTGGTGGTGTAGCACAGCTTGGGGTGGGGAGGAGAACTTTGAAGCTGGTTTTCCAACACCTCCAGAAGTTGTTGGCTTCCTGGCTGTCCAGTTTAGTCTGTGCAGCCAATTTAGTGTTATTTAAACCTAACTGAAAAGCTGGAATTTTCAACAATTTGTGTCATGGCCTGTGCTGAAGGTGGAATTTCATCAAGCAAAGAAAAGGTTGGGTTCGCCCACTTCTCTGCAGCATGACTTCGTGGTGTTACACCTCCAAAAAATCACATTTATAATGGGAAGTGGTTAATTGGTCTTAATATATCATGGTCGTTAGCCCCCTTTATATATGAAGAAGAAAAATTGACCCTGTTATTGTTTGGAAGCCTGTGATTGAGTGGCTTGATCTGTGGGTCTGGGAAACAGAAAAGGCAATGGTAAATTGGCCAGTCCTGAACTTCCTGACTTTTTTCTTGATTTGTGCTTCACAACGGCAGCAGTCGTGGTCGCAGAGAGCGTTGCGGCGCTGGCCGCGGTGGTGAGGAGCGGCCGTGTGTTTGCAGACCAGATGGCTCATTAGAGCAGCAAGAGCAGAGGAAATTGGAGGCACACAAGAGTTTTTCCTTCGCCCTGTGACGAGCAGCAGCCCTGCGGCTCTGCTCTTTGCGTGCCACGCCATGCCGCCGTCCCCACCGGATGAAGTCCTTCAGCTTTGCAAAACCACCCTTTTATATTCTTGAGTCTGGAGTTCCTCAGTCAGGTCCCTGTCCCAGAGGTGTAGACCTGAAGCAAAGCTCTGCCTTTCAGGTCAGTCCAGCTCAATCACCCCATTTCGTCAGATAAGCTGTGAGTTACCATGTTGGCACGAGGGAGGCTGGCTCTGCAGGTCGGCATGTGGTGTCACCTCTGTCACCTCGCAAACTGAAGGCAGAGAAAAGCTGTGCAGAAAAGATGGAGGAGGAGCAACCTGAGGATGGAGGAGTTGGGGGGATCAAGACCACCCTCACTAAGTTTGCAGACAACACCAAGTTGGGCGAGAGTGTTGATCTGCTGGAGGATGAGGAAGGTCTACAGAGGGATCAGGGCAGGCTGGATTCATGGGCCAGCATCTGAGATTCAACAAGGCCAAGTTCTGGGTCGTGCACTTGAGTCACAACGACACCCTGCAACGCTCCAGGCTGGGGCAAGAGTAGATGGAAACCGCCTGATGGAAAAGGACCTGGGAGTGTTGGTCCACAGCTGGCTGAAGATGAGGCAGCGTGTGCTCAGGTGGCCAAGAAGCACCAGCATCCTGGCTTGGATCAGCACTAGTGTGGCCAGCAGGAGCAGGGCAGGCATCATCCCCCTGGACTGGGCACTGGGGAGGCCACACCTCAAATGCTGGGGTCAGTTTTGGGCCCCTCATGCCAAGAAGGACATTGANGCTTTAGATGAACATGAGGAAGAATTTCTTCCCTGCAAGGGCTGTGAAGGGCTGTGCCAGGCTGGGCAGGGCAGTGGTGGAGTCCCCATCCCTGGAGGGGTTTCCAAGCTGTGGAGATGTGGTGCTGAGGGACATGGTTTAGTTTTTTCAAACAGTTGGACTCAATGATCTTGAAGGTCTCTTCCAACAAAAAACGGTTCTGTGATTCTATGGAGACCAGAGAGGGGAGCTTTGCAGATTAGTGGCTGAAATTTCGTGTGCATAATGTATATTACTCATCCAAGAAGGGATATTGATGAAGCACCTCATACATAATGGGAGCTGAGAGTCTTCAAAGAAGCTGGTACTACTTCCAGTCTCCCTTCAAGATGACTTCGCTCCGTGCCCAGGCCTGTAATCAATAATTACCCTGTGATTTCCTGGGAGCCTTCTCGTTCATAAAGTCGAACCAGAGCAGTGCAGAGCAGTGAACCTGGCGTAGTCTCTGCCAAGGGATAGCAAAGCACCCTGTAAAACACCGGCTACAGCCTGAAGAAACTCCTCACTTTCTGGTGTCACCTCAGTGGAGCCAGACTCATCCTTCGTTCCTGTGCTGTCCCCTTGCCCGTCCATCCTGGGGTCTGCAGGTCGTGGTGAGTCTCTCCCTCTGGAACGCACCCATGGAGACAGTGCATCCGTTAATTGCATCCTGATTACTCTTTCACCTTCCTGCCTCTTTGTTTTCCCAGTTTTGCACAATTTAAACTATTCTTTTAAAAAATCTGTGGCAAATTAAGAAGGAAAAGTAGTTTTTATGCATTCTGGCTATAACTCAGCAAAAGGCAAAGTTGGGTTTTTTTTTTCCATTTTGTGGTTGGGATGCTCAAATCACACGTTTTCTGAAGGTTTTGGGGCTGTTAATTGACTTGCTTCTGGGACAGCAAGGTCAACATCCCATGAAGGCAGACGTTGAAAAGAAGTGGTTTTAATGACTGCTTACCCTAATTACAGCGTTTGGTGGATCCTAAGAGTAAGTTTTTCTCACTTACAATTTTGCAAAAAACTTTTTCAATGTACAAGAAAAGCATTTACAGTGTTAAGATGAAGACAGATCTGTTTTCCCTTGCTTTAAATTACAGATATTTTTTTTTTAATCATAAAAATCATCGACTTTGTTGAGGTACTGCCTAGTAAAGCTAGAAAGTTTGAAGGTTCACATGCTGGTTTATGGATAATATTGTTGGCAACTCTGAGCTCACGTTCCATGGGAAAGAAGTATCTATGGAGACATATTTCCAAGTCCTTTATAGTTTAATTTTCTTCCTGTGTACATCTTGTAACTTTATTTGCCCTTTGAAAATAATTTTTATTCACTCTTAAATGACTTCTCTGACGTGATCTAATACATATAAATCCATACACAATACCTGAAAATACATGAGCTGGCTGGAGCTTTCTGGGATGATAGGGCAGCCAGACGGGGCTAAAGCAAGACAAGTGGTTTTGTCTTGGTCTGGAGCTTCTCCAAGTACGTATTTTCATCATAGAATCTTAGAATCTTTACAGTTGGAAAAGACCTCTAAGATCTTCATGTCCAACCATCAGCCCAACACCACCATGACTTACTAATCTTAGAACCTTTAAGGTTGGAAAAGACCTCCAAGATCTTCAAGTCTAACCATCAACCCAGCACTCCATGACTACACCTACGTGTGTAGGTATTCAGAAAACAAAACCCACCATTTTCATGGTGTAGGTACGTATGTGTACAGGGGCAGCGTATGTCCTTAGTCCCATGGTGATCTTTTTTCCTCAAACGTAAAGTTGAGACTATAAACATCAGATGTTATCTCAAGGGCCAGTTCCTGTGATTTCCTTCTTTTGTTTTAGGTGTCTGTGTGTGTTTATATGTATATCTGTACATAAATAAGTCGGTTATGATGCAGTACCAAGCCCCAGGCCAGGTGATCCCACTTCATCGATTGCCATATTCAAAGCATGACCACCCAGTATCTGAAGGGGGTCTGCAAGAAAGCTGGGGAGGGACTTTTACAAAGGCCTGTAGTGATAGGACGAGGGGTAATGGGTTCAAACTGGAAGAGGGGAGATTTAGATTGGAAATTAGAAGGAAATTCTTCACTCTGAGGGTGGTGAGACACTGGCCCAGGTTGCCCAGGGAAGCTGTGGATGCTCCATCCCTGGAGGTGTTCAAGGCCAGGCTGGATGGGGCCTTGAGCAACCTGGGCTAGTGGGAGGTGTCCCTGCCATGGCAGGGGGTTGGAACTAGGTCATCTTTGAGGTCCCTTCCAACCCAACCCATTCTATGATCCTATGAAGAGGAAAAGCAGGAAACTCACCCTACAGAAAAACTCCAGGAGCCAGTTTACCCCAGTATCGTGTCTCTATATTTACCTTAGTTCCAGTAAAAATTGAAAATTCCTTAAAGTTCACCTGGGAAGGTATAAATTCAGCAGCATTCCCAGGCTATATGTATATTTTGGCAGAATTTAACCTGCTGAGGAGGTGGCGAGGCTTGCCCTTTCCCTGGCAAATGCTAAACGTCGTTCTTGCCATTTTTTTATGTTGATTTTTGTGACATTCTCTTGATTTTGTCGCAGAGACTCAACTCGCTGAAGGAAAAAAAAAAAAGTTGAGAAATGTTTCTGACTTTCCCTTTTTCATTCCTGCAGCTTCATCAGACATGCAAATACATTTCTATTTAGGCTTTTAGAAAACGTTATTTTAAAGTCATGTGAAATAATCTGCTCGAAAACGTTAGTACTTCACATATCTGGACATGGCAGATTCAAGTGCAAAGAGATGACAGGCTTTCATATTTCTGTCTGCCAACACAAAATTCAAATTCCAGAGACTGGCACCTTCTTTTATTACCATTTCATGTGAGAATAGTTTTGATAAGCAGAAAGTCACTGTTTTGCTAGACTTTTAATGGATTTTTGCAATCTAATACTTTCCTACAGTTTTCTTCAAACGGAAATCAATCCTCTCCAACCTTCAGAAATGAAAACAACAAACCCCAAAACTAGCCCAGTTCCTTTAATGTCTCAAATTCTTCTTTCCAGCCCAGTGTTGCCCCATTGCTTTCTGTCAACTATTTGTATTTAAAAACAAAGCTAAACAAACAAAAAGTTTTCTGGGCAGAATATCTACAAAATTCCTATCCCGGTTCCTATTAAGCTCAGAGCAAAATTCCCATCATATTTCAGGAGCGGTTTTAAGGAGTACTCTTAATTTGGGATCACTGTTCATAGGATACATTGTCTACCAGATGTTTATGACATCAGGTACAAATGTCCTTCTTGGTGCTGTCCCTGGTGTGCTGCTGGGATGTAGGCAAAGCAGTTTGGATGCACGGATTCCAGGGAGGACAGAGGAAATGAAACTTCTTGTGGTTCATGGGATTTTGGTGGAGCCGTGCAGAGTAACCATGGCCTGAGGTGTGACCTTTGAAAGAGTCTAAGTCTGGGGAGAGCGATGTGTCTGTCCTGTCATGGAGAAGGTAGTGAGAGGTTGGTTATCTTCTTAAAAAAACATTGTGTTTTCAGTAGGATAATCCTTTCTCGTCGGTATGCTTGACGTGAATTAGAGGGAGGCCACAGTCAGAATAAAGGAGCGTTTGGGTAAGAGTGGATTGAAGATCCACAGCCAGCGTTCACCTGTATGAGGTCACTGTACGATGGCAACAATTTACTTGGTCTCAGAGAATTTGAGGATATCGGTGCAAGTCATGATGACTCTGAAGTAGCTGCAGAGATGTGTGAATATTTAAATTGTTCCAAAACCCCAAGTAGCAAGTGATAGGACAAGAGGAAATGGCCTCAAGTTGCACCTGGGGAGGTTTAGGTTGGATGTTAGGAAAAATTTCTTCTCCAAAAGGGCTGTGAAGGGCTGTGCCAGGCTGGGCAGGGCAGTGGTGGAGTCCCCATCCCTGGAGGGGTTTCCAAGCCGTGGAGATGTGGTGCTGAGGGCCATGGGTTAGTGGTGACCTGGCAGTGCTGGGGGAATGGTTGGACTCAATGGCCTTAAAGGTCTCTTCCAACCAAAACAATTCTATGATTCTTTCTCAAAATGGAGTGTTTGTGTTTGGTGTCTTGACACTATTTGGTATGAATTCATTGACCATGCATTCGAGATGGCCATGGTGGGGTGGAAGAAGATGGAAGTGCAGTGTCTGCTCTCCCTTTGCTGCTCAGCTTACTTGCTCTGAGCACAGAAACGCAGCTCTGTCTGCTGATGGATGGTCCTCCCTGTCGAGAAGTTTCCAGGACTTCACCCGGCAGAAAGCTCAGATGGTGTTAGGAGGTCACGTCTATTTGCATGTCACTGCAGCTGGACCAAGGTCAGGACAGTTTCACTGTCATCAAGCCACATACACTGGATGCTTCTTTGTAAAGTCAGTGTGTTCAGAATCTGATCCTTTCTCCCTCCCTGAAATAAAAGGACTAAGTTGACTCTGCAGAAATATTTTGACCAACCTGGCGACTTTTGACTTTGCTGCTTGTTTATGAGATTTAGATTAAAAGGTGAGAATTGAAGGTGGAGAAAAACAAACGCCAATGTGGGAAAAAGACTTCTTGTACCCGGAGTCATGTGGTCATCATCTTTCCTTGATAGCCCAGACCTTAGCAACCTGCCAGCGTTGCAGACCTCT
>VZZY01019310.1:397809-400309 GCA_013400335.1 Eurystomus gularis
CTTTTGTAGACTTCTCTTCTCCTGGCAGGTGACCACCTCCTGCAAGAACTTCCTCCAGAGAAGGTGGTTCCTTTAGGGCTGGCTATTCATTTAGCAAACTCCAGCCTCTGAAGAACCATCAGGGATCACTGGTAGGACTTCTCCTCTGTTTGCGTCCAGGGTGTCTGGTTAAATAATTTAAACCTCAGGAATTCAAATTGCAGTTCATTTAGCAGCACTCTGTGTGTGATGGCACCGTTGTCAGTCAGGAGGCCAAGCGGCTTCATGAAATCCCACTTTGTGTCTTCACCATTGCTTTGCTGGCTGCTAAAATGCGTGCTCCTTAAAAAAGAAAAAAAACACTCTGAAATTGAATCCAGAAGATTCTAGGACTTAATTGCGGCTGCTTTCAAATGTGCCTTGAAAGGATGTGGCGTCATTTGTGAATTAGTGTTTGTGAAGTGTTAGCTTCATACATTAGCTATTTGTAATTCCATGCTAAATTGTTACAAACTAAAAAGAAAATGGGTACTTTGATACCGACTTAATTTGCACGCAGTAAGCAAACAGTTATATTTTATTACAGTCAAGCAATTTAATGAATATTATTTTTAACTTGCGCATTTACAAAGAAACTTACAGGAATCTAAAGAAATTGCTATTCATGTTTTAGACAAGTGGAGACCTTGTACTTGGTTCCCATAGTGGAGCTCCCTTGCATTGTATTTTCGTACATTAATTTTGTAGGGCAGGTCATCTTTGGTAACACCATCATCACAGAGCTGATGGTGCATCCCTTTTCACTTGGCAACCTCTTGTCACTTGTGCCCTGCGATAGGACAAGGGGCAAGGGATGCAAGCGAGAGCACAGGAAGTTCCACCTCACCGTGAGGAGGAACTTCTTAACTGTGAGGGTTCCAGAGCACTGGAACGGGCTCCCCAGAGAGGTTGTGGAGTCTCCTTCTCTGGAGACTTTCCAGACCCATCTGGATGCGTTCCTGTGTGACCTGCCCTAGATTCTCTGGTCCTGCTTGGCAGGGGGGTTGGACTCGATGATCTCCAGAGGTCCCTTCCAACCCCTCACATTCTACGATTCTGTGATCCCAGCCTCCCTCCCCTTGTCACACCCAGGTCCTCTGTCATCAGGCCACCTGGAGGAGAACCACCAGAATACCTGTGCTGGCATAATCCGGTGATGGAATGCTGTTGTGAAGATATTGGTGGTGGACAGTTTTGAAGAGAGGTGAAGATTACTTTCTCCAAAATGACCTAGCTCAGTGTTGCTCCATTTCATGGATGGATGCAGAATTAGTTTCTGCACATACTTTATGAGGCACATCAGTGTGTCCTTCTGGGCTGTGTTGCAGCACGTGATGTAGCAGCCTTGTAGGGCCAATATGTCTGTGCTTGTAAGATGATGTCATGAATTCCAGTTTGTAGAATCAGTTTTACACAATGTCATATGGACCTTTTACACAAGCGAGACATGGAGCTGTTGGAGCGGGGCCAGAGAAGGCCACAACAATGATCCAAGGGCTGGAACCCCTTTGCTGGGAGGCCAGGCTGAGAGAGCTGGGCTTGTTCGGCCTGGAGAAGAGAAGGCTCTGGGAAGACCTTCTTGTGGCCTTTCAGTACTTAAGGGGGTCTAGAAGAAAGATTGGAACAGATTTTTTAGCAGGGCCTGTTGGGACAGGACAAGGAGTGATGGTTTGAAACTAAAAGAGGGAGATTTAGACTAGAGAAAAGGAAGAAATGTTTGACATTGAGGGTGATGAGAGCCTGGCTGTGGTTGCCCAGAGAGGTGGTGGCTGCCCCATCCCTGGCACCATTGCAGGTGAGGTTGGCCGGGGCTCTGAGCAACCTGCTCTAGTTGCAGATGTCCCTGCTCCCTTCAGGGGGTTGGACTAGATGAGCTTGAAAGGTCCCTTCCAACCTAAACTAAGCTATGATTCTATGATTCTATCAAAATTAATGGATTTATTCCCTTTTACATTTAGGGAGCAATTTGGAGCTCTGAGAATATTGAAAAAAAAGTATTTTAGGACGTATACATGAAGTTTGGAGCACCCGGTTTCACACTGACTTTGTGGTGGTTCTGGGTTTTGTGTGTGTGTGAATGGAGGGCTGGGGGAACTCGAGCTCCTTGTTTGGGTTGGTCCCCTTTTTTCTCCAATTTGTAGGTCGTCAGCACTCCCAGGTTTTGTTCTAAATGGGATGATCCTGAGCCAAGACCTCAAACCAAAGGTCCTGATGAGTTTGAGATTTTGAAGTTAGTAAACCTTATTTATAGGTATGAATTGGAAATCGTGCTTTATCAACACGTGCGAGTGGTTGAATTCTTCTTCTTCACTTTGTATTCTGAGTTCATTAATATCAGAATGACACTTCCAGCATATCCATAAATCTTCGGAAGTTTTCTGCAAAACCTCCCTGCCCGTTCCAGTCTAAGTATAACCAGATGGTCCTGCTTATGCTTCCGAAATCCCAGTGTAATTAGGAAGCCACGTCTGCTGTGATTTAT
>VZZY01019310.1:405309-423080 GCA_013400335.1 Eurystomus gularis
GGCAAGATGAGGTATGAGATTGTGCTCCCGTGTGCCGAGAACCAGGCCGAGATTGTCAGAGCATTTATATTCATGAGAGCGAAGCAATGCTGAGCCTGACTAGGCTTTCTGGATGCCTTAAATGAGCAGATACAGCCTTAACTCTTCACGGTACCCGGCGTACTTCAGTCTGCTGGGCGGCTGAAACGCGGAAAACAGTGGCTGGGGGGGTCTTCTGTAGCTTGGTTGGAAGTTGATTGGAAGATTTGTGGGTGTGAAAGGTTTGGAGGTGTCGGGTCTCCAGCAGCAGCTGATGGGATCAGGCAGCGTTGGTGCAGGAAGGATGTGGACGGAGGAAGCCATGGCGTGGGCTGTCGTCACCTCCCTGCGCGTACCGAAGTGGTTTGGATGATGCACGCCTCTCGGAGAAGCTATTTATTAAACATTTTTGCACTCTTTTTCATCCAGTGTTGCCCTTGTTTGGTTGGCTTTCTAATGGAGGGAGGTTTGCGTCTTTAATTCCGTGGGGCTGAGCGTGGGGTTCCAGCCCACCAAGTTGCTGTGGTCGGAAGGCCGTGTATCATCTACGCGTGCTGTGAGGGGCTTTGTTCCTCTCAGCGCCCTAATTCCATCACTCACAGTGATTCAACTTGGTTGATCCAAACAGGAGAGTAAAGCTCAAGAGGGAACTCGGGGATTTTCCACCCATGGGGACCTACAAGAGGCTGAGAAGTGCAGAGGTAGCAGGAGAGTGGTGGACCTTACCCATTGAGCAGATCTGCCTGTGGGTAGCAGCAGTTAAATAAAGACACTTTGTTTATAGTCTGATTTAGCACCGTTGGGCCCAGCTGCGATTGGGATAGAGGCAGGGAAAGCAGGAAAAACAAGGAGATAATGCCAGGGAGGAGAAGGAGGCTCCCCAGGTCTCTGAGTACGGGTGTGGTAGGGAAGTCAGAGTGCAGGAAAACGGGATGGATTCTCAGGAACCGGCATAGAACTGGTGCCAGAGAAAAATAAATTGTTTTTGTGCTTACCTCCATCCCCTCTGCAATGTAAGGCTTGCCTGCCACGATTTGTTGGCTGGGAAGAGACCGATATTTTCTCTGTCTCTTCATCCAGAGCATTTGTTCTCCTCTCCTGTAGCAATTGCAGCTCGGTGTATTACCTCCAGCTCAGAGGATAATCAGGTGGCTTCTCCATTTAACTGTACCGCTGCTGCAAGCAGCTGCACAAATCACCTGGATGGGGATGCTGCTGTGCAATGACATGGTCTGCGCCAGAGCCCAAGAGGGACTTGTCAAGAGCTTTGCAATTTCCTCCATCTTACCGGTCCACGGACTCCGAATCCCAGCCCCAGCCTGCTCAGGGATGCCGTGGCGTTCCACGGCTGGTAGGAATCTTTAGCTTGGATGAAGTCGCGAATGCTTAAGGAGCCGGTAGTTTGCCTAAAACCTTGCTGGGGTTTGAATTTGAGAGAGGGAATCGGGGGAAGTTTGCAGCGTGCCACGGACAGGGGATGGAAGGGGCTGGTGCTGAGCGTCAAACTCCTGGTTTCCACCAGCTCCAGAATTACAGCCTGCTCTTGCAAGCACATAGCGAGCTGAGATTAAGGCTACAGCGCAAAAAAAAAATGGGTCAGAATATCGGATACCGCTCGAGTAAAACACCCACGGACTTGCAGGGAGTTTAACCTGCAGAAATACTGCTGGATGAGGTCCAGGGAGAGTTACTTGCTTCTAAGGATAGAATTTGGCCCCTCAGCCCTTTCAGCAGTCTGAAGGGAACTGCATTTAAAACTGTGTTAAACTACAGATCAGAAACAGCTCCCGTTAATTGGGTTTTAACGTCGCTCGGCCACGCGACGCGATTGTATCCGTTTGAAAAAGGCGTACACCTATAAATTACAGCCGAGTTTCTTTTTTATTCTCTTCCTTCTTGCAAACTCAGATGTGCACAGGCAATACCTAAACGGGTTCTAAAAATGCTCCCCTAGCCCCTATTTCTGTACTGCTGAGAGGGAACATTGTGACCTGTGGGACAGCACGAGGTGACTCCCGAGCCACGTTATCAAAGGCTCTAGTGTACCCTGATGGGTTTCATATGGACTGTTAGGAGCTGATGTTTTGAGTTTTGTTAAGTATTTACTCATGCAGCTGTATCTGCAGAGGGATATTCAGAAAATAGTAGAAGAGATGGTACAGGGCTTGTGCCGGGGCAGCAATGGGCACTGCAGGGTCTGCTTTGAGGAGTTATGTCCTTGTCTGTAAATTAGAGAGACATGGCTTTGATGGTGGACCACTCAGTGGCTAAGGAATTGGCTGGATGGTCATGCTCAAAGAGTTGTGGTCAACAGCTCAATGCCTGAGTGGAGGCCAGTGAGGAGTGGTCTAAGTTCAACAGGGCCAAGTGCCAGGCCCTGCACCTGGGTTACGTCAGTCCCAAGCACACATACAAACTGGGGGTTGAAGGGATTGAGACCAGCCCTGTGGTGAAGGACTTGGGGGTGCTGGTTGGATGGATCTGTTGGAGCGGGGCCAGAGGAGGCCCCAGCAATGATGGGAGGGTGGAAGCCCTCTGCTGGGAGGCCAGGCTGGGAGAGGTGGGCTTGTTCAGCCTGGAGAAGAGAAGGCTCCAGGGAGACCTTCTGGTGGCCTTTCAGTATCTGAAGGGGACCTACAAGAAGGCTGCGGAGGGACTTTCTAGCAGGGCCAACTCCTCTTTGCTGGCAGTCCCATGGGGTCAGACCTGGATGTTATGAAGGTGATACATTTCAGGTGTAACTATTAATTTACCTAATTAAATGCAATTGTAAATAGGACAGAATGTGGGAAAGTATCGCATGAGTTGAGCGAACGATGCAGCTGTAGAGTGGTGGTGGGAAAGGGTGGATGTGGCAGTTTTCACATACAGACATCTGCTTTGGAGGGGTGGGAAGAGACCTCAGCTGGAGTCAAGGCTGGGTAGATACCGAGTAGGGACTTTGAGCAGACTTCCAGTAGAAGCTCAGACGTTGAACGTGAGGAGGAGGAAGAGGTGCACAGGGTGTTGTGCTCAGCACCCGACCTGGTGAGCAAGTGAATTTTATTCTGCAAGGAAGTTTTGGACAAAAGTTTTAAAAAAAACAAAATTTCAGCTGATGCTTTTGAGGCAGGAGATGTCCTTTAGGTCCGTGTCTTGTAAATGGAATTTTCGTGGTTTTAATTGAGGAATTGTCATCTAACTCTGCATCCAGAATACCAGGCACAGAGGTGCTCTCGCAGCTCTTGACATAACTAGAGGTGGAATTCAGGTGAATACTTGTCTCATCCCTTCCTCCACCTGTTCAAAGGCAGTACAATTTTATTGGCACTTTTGCCGCTTTCAGTTTTAGGAATACATTTTTTTTTACTGGAAAGTTGATGATGGATCATACAAATTCAGTACTCGATACTCTAAAATTATGAGATTACTTTTCTCTTTTCACTCATACAGCTCGGTCACTCAAAATGGCCAAGGTCTTTGCTTTGGTTTGGCTATTTTGGCCATCACAAAGGTAAAGTTCAACTTTATTATTTTCAGTGAGGCATATTCTGTCTCTAGAAGATACCAGTATCATGCATGCAGACAGCGACGGTAAAAGATCGTAGTCTTTTCTCAATTACTTCAGCAGCTCTGATTTTAAGCAATCTTTGGTTTCTGTTGGGTGAGGTGGTGGACACGGCATCGTGCTGTCCCATCTGTATTCCCAGTAATCCTTTAATAGCAACCAATAATTGCATTTTTTTTACCATGGAGTACCAATGGGCAGGGACTTGCAGCCATTGTCAAAGGGAAGAAAATGCTTTTTTGATCTGCCTCATAACGAGTGAAATACAATTAAACAGTTAAGACGAGACAAGCATTTATCTCTTCCACAAAGCACTTGCTTGGTCTGTCTGAGGTGGGTAGCGGGGATTGTTAGTATTCAGATTGCTCTTTAGGTGACACGCGTAATACGTCTTTAACTGCCTGCTTCATATTGAAGGAGGTTCAAAATTGCTAAAAACGAGGCTCTTTGCTCGCATTAACTGGTCACACGGTTGCTGCGGTCAGTAAAAGTTCTTCTGTTTGAATGTGAGTCTGTTCTTCCAAGGTCCAAGAGCCACGCGGAGTTTTTGATGGATGCTTGCTGTGGGAACCGCTGTTTTGTAGACAAATCGGAGTATTTTTTGAAGTGGCTTGCTTGATTATTTGTTTTTTAGCAATAGTCATAACAATGGAAACCGGTAAGCGTACAAACAAACAGAAAAGTTTTGTGTGTTTGCTGCAGAAAAGCTGGAGAGAAGGGATGGGTATTTACAACTGTGTCTTTGCGTTTGGGAAAACCCTTGGGAAAAGCAAACAAACAAACCAACCAAACCCACAACGAACAGAAAAACTAACATTCCCGGCAGTCAGCATTGAGGAGAAGGGAAAATAAAGGGTCTGTCTTTAATTCCTCTTAACCAAAGGGATTAAAAAGGATGTAAAATCAGCCCGTGCATCTCTGGAACCTCTCCTGACTCATGGAGGTGGGCAGGAAGGGGCTGATGCTGGTGACTCGGCTCTTCACCGCCGGCATCCATCCTGCCCACCCAAGGCTGAGCACCTTCTTAATGTGCTCTGGCAGCGTGCTCCTCGGCAGTTCCTCAGCCACCTCCAGTTGCACCATGGAAAGTTATGATATGCCTGGTGTTAAACTGGATTTTCACCCTGTTCTGCCCATAGATGTCACGTGTGTATATGGAGAATTAAAGTCCAGCGGGTTGTTGTGAGCCACCTCTGAAGTGCTGAGGCATGAACAGCAGGTTCAGCGTTAAGTCCATCTTCTTAGGGGCTTGTCATTTCTCTGTAAATATTAATTTCAGATCAGTCCTGGCACCCCCAGGCTTGGCGGGATGGTGCCTTGCGTTGCCAACTTTGTGCACAATTGGCAGGGCTGATAGTAACGCACAATTACGAGGTTTTTGTCCAGTGGGTAACGTGGTGATGTCCATAGGAGGAGGAAGGTGTCCAAGAAATCATTCACCCGTTGCTTGTCGTTAAACAGGGGCTGATCGACCTGGAGAAGAGAAGGCTCCAGGGAGACTTCTTGTGGCCTTCTAATACTTCAAGGGGCCTGTCAGAAAGATGGGGACAGACTTTTTAGCAGGGCCTGTTGGGACAGGACAAGGGGGGACGGTTTGAAATGAAAAGAGGGAGATGCAGACTAGAGAGAAGGAAGAAATTGTTGATGCTGAGGGCGGTGAGAGCCTGGCGCAGGCTGCCCAGAGAGGTGGTCGCTGCCCCATCCCTGGCACCATCCCAGGTGAGGTTGGCCGGGGCTCTGAGCAACCTGCTCTAGTTGCAGATGTCCCTGCTCCCTGCAGAGGCTTGAGTTAGATGACCTTGGATGCAGCAGCTGGAGGTGAGAATGGGTCCTCAGGGCTATGGAAACTTGGAAGCCCAAGTCGGTCGCAGTTCTCCCCTTTCACTGTCCTTCAGTCCACCTTCTCCTCCACCTTCCTGGTGCAGCTCCAGCTCCCAACGCAATTGGTGAGGTGAGCGTTTGGGTGTAAAATGTGACAAATTACGGGTTGCTGAAATGAGAAATAGCATCTGGCAACACTGGTTGCTCTGTGTCGGCCCTAACACATGTTCCTTGGCACGAGGGCAGTCCAGAGCCCGGTCACCTGGAGGGAGCACGTACAGCTGGCACTGTAGGTGGGTGCAGAAAAAGTTGAAAACCTCTGATATTCCCATTCCTGTGATGTGGCTGAGTTCAGACATCGCTCTTCTGGCATCTGCCACTCCAGAATGACGTGGGCATCCTCAGCTCGCAGAGGTACGAAGCGTTTTCACGTGACGAGAGAATTTGTGCGTGTGTTAATTTTTATGTGCGTATTTTACAGCACTTTATAATGATATTTAACAGCATTAAAATGTTGGCACACGCTGGAAATTGGTGAAAGTTCAGCCATCTAATTTGGGCGGGTTGTGCTTACAGGCACTCGCACTCGCAGACAGTTTAATAACAGTATTTGGCACTGTCTCTTACAGCTGCTTAAACTAATTAATGCATTTGCTCCCTACAGGACGGAATCGAGTTTTCAGATACATTTATAAAATGATGTGCGTGATTGCTAAATATTTCATTCTTTCGAACTATAACTTCGAGTGTTTTATGTGGGTGCAGAGACACCGTATATTCTCCCGTGAAAAACGCGCGGTGGCTCTGGGAAGAGGATAATCTCTGCCCCTGCTTGTCAGGAGAGGATAATCTCTGTCCCTCTTGTCGCCTGTTAACAGGCACTCGAGGGTTTGGGCGTCGCTTGGCACGGCGATGCTGTGCCCGGGAGGGGGGGTCTGGAGCTGCCCCGTGCTCCACCACCCCCTGCACCCCCTTCTCCTCGTGTTCCTACAGGTTTCACAAAGTTACGGGTCCGCCACATCCCAGCCTGCCACCTCCCTTGCCAAAAACGAGGGCAAAAAGGGGAATTTTTTTTGAACTCCAGGCCCCGGCGACATGCGGTCGCTGTGTTTCGTTGATTTAAAGATGACATCAGGCAGTAATTCCCCGAGACCCCCGCGCAGGCGAGGTTAACGCTAATCTTGCCGGCTTAAGAAGGAGGTTAAAAAAATGAGAAGTAACAATTTGGTTTGGAATAAACCTTTCTGGAGAAATCACAGTAAACAAAATCTGTTTGCCTAAGGAAACCCTCCCAGCAATCAGCTAGTAACACAACTGCTTGTGCTAATGAACCCAAAGCTGTTAATGTGGTTTCTTCAGTTAAATTGATTCATGAATTTTGAAGAGAACATTATCTAATGAATTTTCTTTGAATAGAAAGCAATTAAAAGGACAAATCAGTCTGATTAACCCCAAAGTCACCCTACTGCCACAAATGGTGTACAGTTTGAAATTATATCATAAAAAAAACTAGAGCAGATTTGCTATCTCTTTGCCCTCTACTAATCCATGTAAATTAATGAACAACAAAGTTAATTTCTTTGATGACCCTTTTCTCGTATCACCTGGATTATGCTGATGTTTAATTTGCTTAATGTTATAATAAAGACTAAACAGATTTTTTCAATGAAGTGATTATCATTCCCTTCAGTTAAGAAGTGATTTTTATTATTTAACGCACACGTAATGGTGTATGGGTTTCCTTTAAGAACAAAATCACATTTCGCTGTGTTCTGTGTAACATAATCAATGTCTGTTTTGACAACCAAAGAAAGAAAATGTTTTTAATCAGTTTGTTTCTTTGCCAAAGCAGGAGGCTGGAGCTCTCAGCTGGGAGAAGGGGGCTCTTTTCTTTTTTTTTTTCACCTTTCTTTTTTCCCCACTCGCTCCTCTTGGTAAGTTATTCACTAGTTAGATCTTCAAAGCTTTTCCAAGTGCCTTGGAAGAGCAAGAGGTGTTCAACCCAACTAAAACCCAGACGCGGCACTATCGTCAAATAATCCTGGGTTGGGAAGGTAAAACCCTGAGATGCAGAAGAACGCTGGTCCTAATGCATTTGCTTATTCATTATTCCAGCACTTGGGACACTTAGAAGCAATTTGCTGGTGAATTAAAATTAAAATAATGGCAGATACTTCTTTTCTTTTCTTTTTTTTTTTCTTTTTCTTCCCGAGCCCTGTGCCGTTAAGGATGTGCCGAACATTCAAGGTCACAGCTAGTCCTTACATTTTGTGATGTCTGCGGTGCTGAGCCGTAGCTTGGGGGTCTCGGCTATAAAATGCAGTCAGCCAGGGTAATTCCGAGCCCGCTGGCTCTAGGGCTTCTTCTGCCGCGTGTCCCAGCTGAAGTTGGAAATTAGCTGGAGATGCGAGGGCTGTGTGAAATAGGTAGAGCCGGTTATTTCTTCCCTTTTTAATTTGACTCTATGCTAATTTATACTCTGGCAATTTAATGGGGAAACCACATTGTACGAGTTAACAGGATAATTGTACTTGAAGCAAATTAAAAATATAGGAAAATCAAAGCCTTAAATCCTTTTTTTTTATAGTGATCGGTTACTTGAAGCGCTCTTCCTGATAATAATGTATTTCGACGCAGTAAAACAGGCTACAACGACAAGACAGGGCATCGGGGCTGTTGGGATTGAAATTAGAAAGCTGCTGCTGAGACTCCACTTTGCATTGGGTGTTTTGAATATTTCGCCTTGTTTTTGTCAGCCAGGCATATGAACCACGCTCGCTTCGTTCTCCTTCGCAGATTCGTTCACCCGACAAGTGTTGTGGACCCTGTTGAGAGACGTGAAGTGTGGCGAGGCCGTTTCCTACAAGCAGTTAGCAGGCCTGGCAGGCAACGGCAGAGCGGCCAGGGCGGTGGGAGGAGCGATGAGGAGCAACCCGGTAAGTTCACGTCGCCTCTGAAATAAACGTGATGGAAGACGGTGGATTTAGAGAGCTTTGCGGGCTAGATGTCATTACATTAAATTTATCTGCTATGAAAACTGGTCTACCATGAGTAATAAGGTCAGTAAGTGTTTTTAATCAGCAATAATGCACGAGCCAGTTTACTGTGATTTATTCCCTACCATTTATGGTGTTAGATTGGAGGGAGAAACGCTTCTTTTAATTCAGCAGCCACTATACTATTTTGTTGTTCTCAAACTTTGTTATATACTCTCAGGTGAGGGAAGTCTTTTCTCCCCTGACGCAGACCTCGTTTTGACCCAGGGTATGAGTATCTTTGCTCGTGTTAAGCATCCATCCTCTCCGGCATGGACACGTTTCTGAAAACGTGGAAGAGGAGTTATTTTAAGACATGTAGGTACACGTTTGAACCCAATCCCTAGTTGTCAATGTGGTTCTTCCTCCCCCTGCACTCCAAACCAGCTGTAAATGGCATTTCTCCATCACACAGAGGTGACTTGCCTGAATTTGACCCAACCAGAGTGCGCCAGGTTAGGCCTGTGGGTTATGGAAAAACAATTTATTAGCCTACTTGGTCTCTATCTGTCTTCCCAGTAATTACTTCCCATTTTAGTTGTCCCAGTTTCGATTTCCAGATGTATTTATGCACCCAAATCACACTGGTTGACGTGGGACTGGTGCTGCAGCCAGCTGGTTCCTGGGCAAGGGGAGGGAGAAGCTGGGGAAGAGAACACCACTATCTCGGCCTTGACACATTCATTCCCTTCGGAAAAATAAATAACTTTGATTTCTGTCAATATCAACCGTGGCCTTTTTGGCCATTCTTCAACATGCTTTCCCTCATTCCCACTTGCCCTGAGCAACACGTGTCTTTCCATACCCAAATTCCCCCTCTTTTCTCCAGCGTTCTACCTGCCGTAATCTTTGACCTCTGTGTTGTTTTTACATTCGCTCCTCTCAGTATTTTCTTTAATAAGGTACGTATGAGACTGCAACGTGTAGTTGCAACGTGGGTTAGAAAACCTGTTTCCACAACAGCCGGTGGCTTTACATAGAAAAATAATAAAAGTGAAGGTTGGGTTGTTTTTTTTTTTGCAGTGCCACATATTATCTTTATATTCCATCTCAATTCATGAAATCAACCTGCATATTATGGCTCGTAGGTCTGAAGGACCCTGTAAAGATTTATATGGGAAACAGGAGAAACGTAGCGAAGAGGTGCTTGCGTCGAAGTGCAAGAGGATTGTGTGTGTGTTTGCGTGTGGAATATGCATGAAATTACAGATTAACTACAGTGATAAAAATGTGTTGTGGAACGGGCAGGGCTCTCATTACAGCACTGATTTTTTTCTTTTTTTATCATCAGCTTGCTATTATGAAATATCGGGGCGGTATTATATTAATATAGCTCTTTTTCCCCCTAAAGCTATACATTATTATCCATAATACGCTTAAAAATTTTCTGCTGGGGACAGAAAACACGACAGCCATAGTATGGGGATGGGAAATAGCAATAATAATAAGAAGATAGGCCCCCGTTTAACAACAACAAAAAAAAATAAAATAAAATTGCAGTAGCTTTGCTGTATATTTTCAGAACTATTTTCATCCTGTCTCACAGGGGAAAAAGCAGGAATTTTCACACCACAACCTGCTGTTACCGCTACTTTGGATGCTGCTGCTCCACTGCAGCCTGAGGGCAAAGCCGGGTACATTTCTAGGCGCTAGCAATTACACATCCTTTTGCACAACACTGTATTGTTATTCTTTGAGAACTGTTTCCTGTGGGTTTGCATTGTATTGCCTTATCTTAATGTACACCACCTTGTATTGGAAAGCATTCCATCCTATTAAAATAGTTTGTATTGTCAAGCACAAGGCAGCGTGTCGACGGAGCGGGGCTTTGTGCCGCTAATATGAGGTGTTTTGTAGGAAAATCTGATAGGTGCTTAAAATACCCGGCTGTCCTTCTTTCTTGAGCTTAGCTGAAACCCGTCAGACGCGAGGTGAGTTTCTGTGGAGCTGTGCTACCCACGGCAGGTGCCCGTGAGCCTCGTACGTGCGCAGACGCGCTCGCGGGCTGTTTATCAGACGAGATATTGAGCTTGGGATCTGACTAAACAGTTCATTAAGCCGAACGCGTCATGAGGGCCGCGGCGTCGTTGGCGTGTCGGCACGGAACGCGAGGAGCCGTGTACCTGCAGCACGGGCTTTGGGGCAGAAGTGCTGGCTTGGAGGAGCAATTCCGTCAGAGTTGTTGCCGAAATGGGATGTTTTGTTACGCGGCAGATTAGTGGGTTTTGTTGGCAGCATAGAATCATAGAATGTGAGGGGTTGGAAGGGACCTCTGGAGGTCATCAAGTCCAGATCTCCTGCCAAGCAGGACCAGAGAATCTAGGGCAGGTTACACAGGAACACATCCAGACGGATCTTGAAAGTCTCCAGAGAAGGAGCCTCCACAACCTCTCTGGGGAGCCCGTTCCAGTGCTCTGGAACCCTCACAGTCAAGAAGTTCCTCCTCATGTTGAGGTGGAACTTCCTGTGCTCTCGCTTGCATCCATTGCCCCTTGTCCTATCACAGGGCACAAGTGACAAGAGGTTGCCCCTTTCTTCTTGACCCCCAGCCCTCATCTATTGATCCACATTGATTAGATCCCCTCCCAGTCTTCTCTTCTCCAGACCAACCAGCCCCAGGTCTCTCACCTTTTCCTCAGCAGAAGCAGAGGAGCTGGAGGCAGCGAAGGCTTTTGTTGCAAATGTGACATAAAAGCAGATCCTTGTATTGATGCTGGCTGCAGAAGCGGTGCAAGATAGCAAAGTCATACTATGTTTGCGCCTCGAGACACTTCCTGTGATCAAGGGACTATCTTACAAACTTGATGGCTAAATCATAACCATGATTTAACGAGGAGGGTATTAAAAATAAGGGTTTGAAATAAACCCGAGCCTGGAATTGCTTTGGTCCCCAAACATGATAAAATTGCGAATCTCACCTTTTTCCACAAAATACCAGAACATCTCACCCTTCTACAAATCGGGGTTGGTCTTTAATTTTGGTCATGCGCATTCCACAGGTTTCCCTTTGTAGCTGGGTAGCTTCACATAACTTATATGATGACCTTCAGCTTTGTGAGAAGGTGGAGTAGGTGCCAGCAGCAGCTGAAAGATGTGACATCTTTGCCTCGGTTTACGCCACGGGCGCAGTGGGGATGTCTCACCTCTTGGAGGAGAAACTTCAGATAGTTTACTGTGGTTCTCATCAATTGCAAGGTCTGTGGTCCTCAAAGGGAACCCATAAAGTTCAATTAAATATCTCATTAGACTAGTATAGGAGGATCAAAAAGAAATCACAGACACTCATGGGAAATGGCGACTGTTGGGCTGATTAGTCCAAGGCCATCCTAAGTGACTGTTCTGTGCCTTAACTAAGATGTCTTCGGCAGTCCGTTAATGACAGTCATAGCTGCGTGCTTTGGGTTTTCTATTCTCTCTCTGGTTGTGGTATTGGCGAGGCTGGAGCCCAGCTCAGTGGACAACTGGATGCCAATATCGATCTGGCAGTCAAGGATATCATTCCACCAAAATGTTTTAAACACTGGAAGGAGTAATAGTGCATTTATAAAATGATGGTGAAGTATGGATTTGAAACATTGTGGACACCTAAAGCTACTTGTGTATTAATTCCTTCAGCGGCTGAGAATCACAGAATCCCAGCATGGTGGAAGGGTTGGAAGGGACCTCTGGAGATCATCTCATCCAACCCCCTGCTCCAGCAGCTCACCCAGAGCAGGGGGCCCAGGATCGTGTCCAGGCAGGTTTGGAATCTCTCCAGAGAAGGAGACTCCACAACCTCTCTGGGCAGCCTGGGCCAGGCTCCCACACCCTCACACCAAACAAGTTTCTCCTCCTGCTCAGATGGAACCTCCTGGGTTCCAGTTGGTGCCCGTTGCCCCTTGTCCTGTCTCTGGGCACCACTGACAAGAGTCTGGCCTCATGCTGGGTCACACTGTGGTGTTTGTTTCTGTCAGGGAAGAGGGTGAGTAGAAGCAGTAGGACATGAGCAAACCGAAGGATTATTTTGTGTGGTTCTTGATGTGTGGTACAACATGGATATTTCAGCCGTTTCCATTACGGTCTGGTTTGGACAGCTGGGCAGTTTCAGGAGGTCTCCAGCTCATCAGCAGTGTGGTGGGACAGTCGGGTTTCTCTTGCCTCAAATTAAAAACTCCTAACGAGCCGAGCGCCGCTCCGCTCCATCCTCCGCCGGCATCCGCTAAGCGCCGTTCAGAGGCGATCGATACCTCGTGCAGGGAGTTTTTTTCCCCACCTTTTTGCTAAACAAACGCGTTATCGAGGAGTTAAGTTTATTCACAGATTGCCACGAGCGTTAATGACCGCCCGAGTCTTGTTCTGCCAGTCACCCAGATGGCTGTTGATAAAGATTTAGCATCATGTTCTGAGTGTCAGGGCTGTCAGTAGTGCTGAACCATTTGACCAGAAGAAAAAACGCACAGGGAGCTATTGATTACAGCTTCTCAGTGTCACTTGTTCACCAGGATTTAGGTATTGATGAGGCTGCGAGTGAAAACAAGCTCTTTCCCTTGTGGGCCTCTACCCAGAAGAACAAAAGCAAAGTTGGAGAAAATATTCAGCTGGTGCCCGAATCAGAGGGACTCCGTTATTGATCCGAGGGCCCCTTCATGTTATTTTTGTTGGAGACAAATCTATGGGTTTGGAAGTTTTGTAGCGTTCGAGGGAGGGTCTGTGTAAGTGATGGATTCATGTATTAGATGAATTAGATTTCACAGCGTGAAGATTTCAGAGGAGCTATAATATTATGAGCTGCTTGGTTATTGATAAAAATTACATTAAATGTAGCCGAGGCATTAAAGCTGCAGACTAGGGTAGTACTCCCTCTAAAATGTCCTTAGGGCCCTAATAAATTTTAGCAGGTTTAATTATTTTAGTAGTCTGAAAGTTGTCACCACAATTAAGCCAAACCGAAGCAATATTCAATATTTTTAAATTACGGTTCTGATACAGCCTTTGTACCGCGCTTGCGTTTACATCCGACGCTGGGGGGGGCAGGTACGGACACTTGTCTGTGTTAGGACAGGCTCGGGATGAAATTCTTTATTTTGAGCATGGAGAAAGCTACATTTATTTCATACCCTCCTCTTCTTGCTTGATGGTAAGCAGCTCAACCAGCATTTTCTCAATGGGTCCTGCACCAACCCGGGGATCATCCAACACCCAACCTGAAAATAAAGTTCTTTTTTTTTTTTTTCTCTGCTTAGAATCAAAGTGGGGAAGATTCTCCCATCTTAGAATCATTTTGGTTGGAAGAGACCTTTATGCTCATCGAGTCCAACCGTTCCCCCAGCCCTGCCAGGTCACCACGAATGTCCCTCAGCACCACATCTCCACGGCTTGGAAACCCCTCCAGGGATGGGGACTCCACCACTGCCCTGCCCAGCCTGGCACAGCCCTTCACAACCCTTTTGGAGAAGAAATTGTTCCTCATGTCCAACCTCAACCTCCCCTGGTGCAACTTGACACCGTTTCTGCCTGCAGTGACTCGTGCACGTGGATTTTAAGGAAAGAGAAGTCCCAAAGCAGAAAAGCACTTTCAAAAATGCAACTTCTTTAAAGAAGCCATAAACCAAGCACGGGATGGCCTGGAGTGGAGTGAAGGTTTCATCAGGACTCACTGGAGTGGTCACAGATGTGTAATTCACTTGTGCCTTTGCCAGCTCCACGTAACGCAGCTATTAGAAACATTTTTAATTAATCCGTGATTAACACCAGTTTGTGTATTCCTGTCATAGCCTGAGATTGAGGTTTTACATTTCAACCATTGAGATTCCTTTAAAAAAACTAAAGGAACCCCCCCAAAAAACCCCATTTTATAAAGGTCTGCCCAGTAGCTGTTCAGCTACTTCGGGGTTTGTGTGTCCCAGACTCAGCACAGCTTGAACTGTACTGAAATAACTATTAAATGGGATTATTATAAGTCAGCGTAAAGTACGTCATTTGTCCGTGTGTCTGTATGTAAAGAAATTAGACTTTTTAACTTAAAATACCCAAATCTGTGAAACCTGCACTACTTAGTGAGTTATTCTTTTCACAGCTGTATCACTGCAAGTGGATTACTGTGCAGCTACCAAAGCACATGCGCCGTGATTAGAGATGGATGTATTGCGTTTTTTATGGCGTGTACTTCAACTGCGATAATCACCTGTCCTAAAAAATTCCCCAAAAAATCCACACTTACGTAGTTCTCTGCATTACCAGGCTATTATGTGACTTCTTGCATTGATTTTCCAGAATCCCCGACATTTGGCTATAAATGATACAAAGTAGAAGGCGTGAGGGGAAAAAAAAGTTCTCAAATTGCTTAGGTGTGAATTAAATCTCTCCTGTTGTAGCTTTCAAAAATTCACAACCCATTTTGGATTGACTTGCTGTTAAATAATAAATAGCGCCTTGTTCTTATAGAGAGTTTTTTAGCAGTGCACGCAGAGGTGCTATAGTGAGAGGAGGGAGCTCGGGGAGCTCGCTCCTGGAAGTGCTCTTCTCAGTGGTCTGATTTTTTCCAGAAATATGTCCTCTTCTAATCCTGGGATGATGGTAAACAGTCGTCCTGTACCTCCTCGCTGTCCTCCTGTGCGCTTGGCTTCTGCGAGGCTTCAGCACCCACCCTGAGGTCTCAGCTGCTGGACAGGGAGCAGGAAAATCTGCTTCTTGTGGAGAAATTCTCTTGTGAGGGCAGGCTGAGAGAGGTGGGCTTGTTCAGCCTGGAGAAGAGAAGGCTCCAGGGAGACCTTCTGGTGGCCTTCTAATACTTAAAGGGGCCTGTCAGAAAGATGGGACAAACTTTTGANGCACCATTGCAGGTGAGGTTTGCCGGGGCTCTGAGCAACCTGCTCTAGTTGCAGATGTCCCTGCTCCCTGCAGGGGGGTTGGACTGGATGAGCTTTAAAGGTCCCTTCCCACCCAAACCCTGCTGTGATCTAGAATCTAGGATTCTAAGATTTGGGATTTATTGTATCAGGTTTACCCTTTTAAGACTTCTTGGCAGTGCTAGCTTAACAGTTGAACTTGATGATCTCAAAGGTCTCTTCCAACCAAAACAACTCTATGATTCCATGATTCTATAAGACTTTACATCCTTTTTATTTATTAGAATTTCTCCTAATACTTATTTTTCCCAGGTTGGTCTTCAGAGCCTGCGATCAGCACTGGTTCTGCGTGTACCAGCTCAGCCGGGATCGCGGCACCGCCAGGACTCCACCAGCACGCCCTCGAACTTGGATCTTTCCATCCCTAGCCTTACTTGTCGAGCGGCATTAACGGTGGATTTACGGGCATCTTCCCCAGCTCCCCTCTGCCTCACCCTTTGCTCTCATCCTTATTTCTGCGTGTTTTCCAGATCCCCATTATAATACCGTGCCACAGGGTAATCCGCAGCAGCGGCCAGAGCGGCAACTACGGCGGAGGAAACCTGATGAAAGAGTGGCTTTTGTCGCACGAGAAGCTCCGCAAAGAGAAGGCCGCATACTGATGGAGCTCGGCCGCGGCCGCTAACCAGCCAAGACGTACAACCGCGGCTCCTCGGCTTATAACGAGCTCTCAGAGCGCCCGGCAGAATTCAGAAAAATGGTAAATATTTGAGTGACATAGAAATATAATGCAACATCCGAAGTGAAATGTGCGGTGGCACCGCTATATTAAAAAAGCGGGATGCGTCCTGAGGGATGCAGCTCGTCTGCCCTTTCTTGTTTTTACATTTTACAGCAGAATGACTGCGGCGGGCCAGGCCTGTTGTGCCTGGATTTGCGTTCCCATCTCCGGTCCTGTTTTGTTCTATTTTTAATGTCCATTAAAGCGCGGGTAAGGGAGTGGAAGGGCCATGGCACACGCGAGGTGCGAGCCTTTCCCGAAGGAAGCGGCTGGCTCGCCGAGGGGACAGCCCGAGAGCCGGGGCTCGCTCCTGCCCTGCCTGGCGTGCTTGTCCCTGCCAGGCCCTGCCCAGGGCTGCCCTCGCTTCTTTGGGGTGTAAAACGGTGTTTTACGTAAACAGGAGTTAAGTGGAGATGCGTTCCAAAGCAAGCGACTCTGGAATTGCTCATTCCGGGCTTTGCGGTTTGCGAGAGATGGGAATAATTTTTATTTTTTTTTCCATTGCGGATGTTGCAAAGAGCAGTTGAAGAGAAGCTGCTGCCAAATTGTGTGAAAAGTGTGATTTAAATAAGCAGCTGGGTTAGCGCAGTTGCGGCAAAATATCGAGAAGCTCGTCATAGTTGTGTCTTTGTCAGCCGCACATTTCCCTTCATCGTCTGATTTTTTTCCTTCGGTTTTTTGCCTTTCTCTGCTATGTGAAGCTTTATTTCCCATAGCCGCTCTGTAGGAAGGGTTTGAGTATTCAGGAGATTCTAAAGCTAAATTTTGAGGTGGTTTAAGCAGAGTTCTTCTTTAAGCCACCAGGAGCTGAGATTTCCAGTATGGGAATCATAAATTGTAACATGGAAATAGTGATTTTTTTATGTGTTGTATCACGCTTTCATAGATGTCTCTTTAGAAGGGCCATTGCTAACCAAGAAATCATTGTGTTACGATGCGTTAGTTAATATAGTACTATTGATACCTTAGAATTACTTCAATAAAAAAACTGCTTTGCATGTGCAAGTGTCTTTGTGTATGTTTATAAATAAAACACAGTGTATGATATATGGAGAAAATAAACTATACCCAACTGTACAATATAAAGCTGTATTTTTATCAAGGGTTTCTGGTGGCAATATAAACCACGAAAGCAAAGCTCAAGTGGTTTGTACGTGTCACCAGAACCCCGAGATAAAAATATAGCCTTATAATATGTACAGTTTGGGTGTATTTTATTTTTTTTTTTCTCGTTTTTTATATAATACGTGCTCCCAACAAAAGAACACGGCTGCAAATGTAAACTTTAACCTCTCTCACATTTCCATCCCTGGCTGGTTTTTGTGGAGCTGGTTGCTTTGCTGGGGTTTTATCTTTGTTTTTTTGCAGGCGGGGTGACTGCGGGCACGGGGTTTTGAGGCGGGTGGCACCTTTCTGAGGTGAACACCCCATTTGTCAGCAAAATCACGATCTGGCTCAGAGTTTCTGAAGTGGGGGGAGCGCAGCAGCGATGGGCAGGAATACATAGAGACAAGCAGAGCCTGGCAGGGACAGGGACCAGGCAGGGCCAAGGATGGGCAGGGAGACGTAGGACAAGCAGGGCCGGGTGAGGCCGCAAGCAGAGCCTGGCAGGGACAGGGACCAGGCAGGGCCAAGGACGGGCAGGGAGAAGGGCAGGCAGAGGTAGGACAAGCAGGGCCGGGCCAGGCCGGGCAGGGTGAGGCGGCGCTGGGCGCGCTGCCCGAGAGAGGGCGCCCGGGCGC
>VZZY01019310.1:423093-457488 GCA_013400335.1 Eurystomus gularis
ACACACACACACACACACAAATACGTACACGTAGTACATGAAATAACCCCAAGCAGCGGCGGGGTTTGGGTTTGGCCCTCTCCCCGCTCTCTGTTGCCCGGCCTAGGGATGCTGGTGGGGCCCGCGGGCGGCCCAGAGCTGGGCAGAGGTCTCGGCTGAGTTTTATGGAGACGGAGCGCTGAGGAGAGTGTATTAAACGTAGGCGTCCCGGTATCTATGTATGTGAAAAAAAGGAGGGGAAAAAAAAAAGCGGAGCTTGCCGAAGACAGCAATGTGCTTTTTTGCCTGGAATTGGGTTCCTCTGACCTATCAAGTTTCCCCCCATTCAGCCTCGCCGTGCTTTGAACTGCTGACATTGAGACACTGTGCAGCCAGGCACGACAGCTGGCTCGGCAGCATCTAATACCAACACATGCTGGTTTAGCCCATTTCCAGAGACTAAGATAATGAAAGATTCAAAAATAATATTTGTTTTGGCAGAACTACATTTATAATGAAATAGATGCCCTTGACCACGGAAGAAACTGAATTTTGCAGTGGGTCATTCTCCCCCCCTACCCCTCCTTTATTTTTTTTTTTCCATACAAAACAGGCTCTGCAGCCAGTCGAAGGCCAATAGAAATATTTTTGAAGGACTGTGTTGTATTTCCTGCATTAGATTTACAGCAGAAGTGCAGCTATGCTGGTTGTGCTGCCTTACACCGGAAAGAAAAATGCAGATTACATCCCATGTATCAATACCAAATGGACGAGGGCCCCAGGCTCAAAGATCGTTACAGATCCCTTTCACGCAAGCGGAGTTTGCAACGTAATGAGCTCATACTGGAAGCATCTTAAACAGAAAACCAATTCATTGTGGTCGTGGGGAAGTTTTTAGATATGTGCCTAAATTTTTCTTCTCCCATGCAACCAGTTCGTTTGGATTTAGAGAGACTGGTCATCTGAGCAGGGCGAGAAAGGTTCGGCCCCTAAAGTTGCCATTTAATTTTTCTAAGCAGTTCTCAAGCACCAGGCTCTTTTTAAGCGGCACTTGGTGTTTGGTGTATCAGTTGAATAAGGACTGGTGACGTAGTTGGTAGGACGGTGCTACCACTTTCCGAGTGGTATTAAGTTATAGAGCAGGAGCAGTAATTGTAAACTAGTGTTTCTGTTATCATCACAGATCAGTATTTCTCCTAGAAACGTCACAGATTGTTACGTGTCGTCGCTTTTGCCAATGTTGTACCAAATTTTCTATGATTCTGTTCATTCTCTTCTGTGATTCTGTAATATTTATAAATTGCAATATATATCATACAAAATTGCGATGGTATGTATTGCGCCCAGGTCAAAGAGGTAGGCTCGGTATTAAAATGTTTATCTATCGTGAAAGGTGATGCCGAAAACCTGCTGCTTTAAAGAAAAGGTGCTAAAAGAATAAACTTATAGAAAGATCGCTTAAAAACTTGAAGCGCAGTAATCCAAGGGGAGTCCTGTAAGATTTGTGTACTATTTCAAGAGTAATTTCTCAGTAAGAACCTTACAGGAATGCAAAAATCCTCAAAGAATTGCATTTACAGATTTAATTGTAATTCCTTTTATATTCTTCGAGAAATTGAATAGAAATATCGTTCAAAGGCTTCTCTGTCCAAGTCCCCTGCCCTTGCCGAGTGGCTGTACCCTGCTCTCCGTGTTGCTGTGGCCGGCTTTAAAAACAATGGAAAATATTACTGACAGTCCCCTCACTTGCCATTAAAGCAGAGAGGATATTTCAGTTACATTGATGTGCAAATACAGCTTGTCAAAGGGCTCCGTGCTATTTTTGTTTCAAATAGCATGCGCAGGGCATGAGTAACAAATAAATACGCCCAATTTGTGCCTTGAAAAAGAAGCGCTCTTCCCAGTTTTTCTCTCTTTTCTCTTTTTTTCTCTTTTTAAATTTTTTTTCTCCAGAAGACCTGTCCTAAAACAGCCTTTAACGTCTCCCTGTCCTTAAGTCTGGGATTTCCAAACGGATGGCTTTCAATATCGCTATTTTTGTTTGAAATAGCACGAGTAAGGTACAAGTAACAAACAAATATGATTAATTTTTGCATTGAAAAAGGAGCTTTTTCTCCCAGTTTTTCTTTTTTTTTTTTCCTTTTTTCTTTTTTCCTTTTATTTTTTCCATTTATTTTTTTCAGAAGACCTGCCCTAGGAAAACCTCTGAAGTCTGAGATTTCCAGATTATTGACTTTTAATACTGCTAGGTTTGTCGTGCGCCATTTTTAGTGAGGAGCAAATCCAAATTCTTTTTTTCACCAGTGTCCAAACCCCCTTTTTCTCCCCAGACTACTACCCCAGGGGGAGCGAGGAGGGACACCCTTGGCCCCATCACTGCAGGCTGAAGGTCGATGGAGGCAAGCCACCATTTCACTCCTTCCCTGTCCGGAGGAATGCAGTGATGGAGCCTGATCCAGACCAGCCCCCGGCCCGTGTGAAGTAACGGGCGGGTGGCAGCCGAAAGCGGGGGCCGGGGGCCGGTGGAGCTGTGGGGTGGGGGACGCAGCCTGCCCGGAGCCGGCGGCAGCGGCGGGCGATGGGTCTGGGCTCCATCAGCCACGGCCGGCGGGACGAGATGCGGTAGCCGGGTCGCAAGGTGAAAATTGACGTGAGCGCAGGGCGCTGGCAGCGCCTTGGCTTGATGNGGTGGGTGGGTGGGGAATTTTTTCAGTGAAAAAAGCCAGGAGACAAAAAATTCAACGTGGGCCATGATTAAGATCGATCCTGTACAGTACATTTAGTTATCAATTTTTTAAAACCTCTTTAAGTGCCTTATTTCATTATTTTAAACAGGGCTTTTTATTTGTTGCAGCGAGTAGTCCCTGAACATGGGCTGCAGGGAGCAGGGGGGCACTCCTCCTGGTCTCGTCTGGTCTCTTCTCCTCTTCTTCTTCGCTTCACTCCACTCATCCTTAACCAATGTTCATCTAACCCACAGAAAAACGAGAGCTGGTCCATTGCCCTGGCCACAGATGCTGCAAGGTGTCGGGCGGCAGGACTCCAGGAGTGGGAATCCTGAGTGGTTTTTTGATCCAAACTTGACTTCAATCTTTAAACCTCTGGCAAGCAGAAGGGAAAACCGTTGTATTTCTGTGGGTGCGTGCTGCGATGTTTTGAAAAATTACTGCTTTTGTTTATTGGCTTTGCTATTGTGGCCGAGCTTTCCTAGGAGGTTTGATGTGTCCATCCCTGGCACCATTGCAGGTGAGGTTGGCCGGGGCTCTGAGCAACCTCCTCTAGTTGCAGATGTCCCTGCTCACTGCAGGGGGTTGGACTAGATGAGCTTGAAAGGTCCCTTCCAACCCAAACCAGTCTCTGATTCTGTGTTGATTATAGCTCAGAATTTTTAAAAGCTCCAGCCTTGAACGTGGTCCTTATTTCTGCTTTTATCCGGCAAACCCATTTTATCTGCTTTTGAAAGTGCAATCACCGCGACGCCAAAACGCAGGTTTAGTTTTAGCGGGCAGTGGGCACACAGCAATCTTCAGTGGTTAAAATAAGTGGTACAATTAAATGATTTCTTCATAACGCCCAGCGAAAAAATACCTTTGTCCTTTGTGAACAAAGCGCTCGCAAGCAAAACTTGATCACAAAACCGTTTTCTCTTTTTATAGATGCTCTTCAGGTGAGAGGCTTGAGGTAGCACTTCAGCCAAAGTCTGCATGGCCTGGAGTTGCTGTAGGTAGAGCCCTCAAGAGATCCAGAGGGTTTTAAGCATTAATCGAACACTGCGGCGTGAGCTGTTGTACCGAGCCATCATTTACACACGACGCGATAACAAACTTTGTGTTCTCCAGCTGGAATATGGATGACACCTGAGTAATCAGCGGGGACGGCTGGAAAGCAATCTGCTGCACCCGTCCCCCCTCTCCCCTTTGACTCCCGGGTCCCTGGCGAGCCGGTGCTGCCTGCGGCGGAGCGAGGAGGAGCACGTGGAGCGGAGGAGAGGTGATGCGACAGGCCACGGCGGTAATTCGCAGGAAAACAGGAGAGATCATGTCCCGCGCTGCGTTCCCAGCCCTCGCCCTCGACAGCCGAGGTGACACCGGCAAAGTCACGTCGTGCGGCCAAAGGGCTCGGCGGGACTCGGCGAGGTCAGGGCTGTGTGCTGAGGGAAGAGAGAGAGAATGCCTTTGATTTCATCTAGAACCTGCAGGAAGTTGTGCGTAACACAGCCCCTTGGGCCAAGCCGCTGAAGCTGCTGTGTCTCTTTCTGAAACACAGATGAAAGGTGGGGAGTCTTTTGAGCAGGGCCTGTTGGGACAGGACAAGGGGTGAGGGTTTAAAGTAAAAGAGGGAGATTTAGGCTAGAGAGAAGGAGGAAATTTTTGACGTTGAGGGTGGTGAGATGCTGGGACAGTGTTGTCCAGAGAGGTGGTGGCTGCCCCATCCCTGGAGCCATTGCAGGTGAGGTTGGCCGGGGCTCTGAGCAACCTGCTCTGGTTGCAGATGTCCCTGCTCCCTGCAGGGGGGTTGGACCAGATGACCTGTAAAGGCCTCTTCCAACCCAAACCGTTTTATGATTCTATGATAGTCTTATTTTGTATAAATTCATTTGGAGGGAGAAGATCATGTGTGTTGTGACCCCTCTTTGTAAGAAGATGTGACTAAGTGTCCAATCAACACCAGATTTCCACCAACAGGAGGGTTTATTTGAGCTGGGGGGGTTTTTTAAACCTTTATCCCATTAGCATCATCCTGCTGAGCAGATCAGAAGATCAACCACTGTCCACAAAGTGGAGATAGAGCCACTTTAGGAGGCACAAGGCACAACAGCTGCATACCCACGGCTGGAGCAGGACCAGTGGAAGTGGGTTAGTAGGGAGCATCTCAACCTCTATCAATCAAAATGTCCTGTTTTTGATAGGACTCACAGCTCCTCTTCTCAGCGCTTTTTGCCTTGTTATTTTCTCTCTGACCCTGGCGATAGGGGCGGGCAGGCGAGGAGAATGAACGCGTGCCGCGATGGATCAGCAGCGTGGGGACAGGATTCCACCGCAGAATGTGGGGGACGAGTATAAAACTCTTCTGGTTTTTCTCAGTGACATCAGTACGTTGCATAGATTCCTCCTTGCAGTAGGTGTCAGGTGCCAAAAAAATGTCACAGCTTCACAGTGTAGCTGAAGGCAAAGGAGCCAGTGGGTGGACCTCCCTGTACAAAGAATGGCAGGTGAGGGTCCACTCCCATTTCACAGGTTGAGAAACTTCCCGTACAAAGAATGAATTCTGCGCAGAGTTATATTTAACGTGGCCAAAAGATCAAACTGGGAAGTAGAAGCAAAAAAACTGAAATGAAACTGGTCTGTTGTTCATGAAAGTCGCTGCAAGCTAAAGAAATATTCGTATATCCCAGCAACTTTTACGGCACGTTTGTAGCGCTCAGACTAAACCCGTCTGAGTTATTGAAGGAAACACTGGTTTGATGATGAGCAGACCGTTAATTGACCGGTTTCTCGTCCCCAGCTCGGTAATCAGTCTTCCCGCGCCACCGCTCCTGATGACCAGCAAACTGTCTCCAGCCTTCTGGTTGTCAAGAAAATTGTGACAAGGCAAACGTCAGATCATGTGGAGCCTTCTGAATTTCTTGACCCCTTCAATCTGTTTTCCAACCTGGGAATGGCAAAGAAGCTGGGTTGGACTAATTGGTTGTCTCTCTTCTCCGGGCAGTGGATGAAGTCCAGGTACATAATCTGACTGTTTTAGATGAACAACCTCCTCTCTTTCACAGTGTTATGTCCTTATGTCAACCGCTGCAGGATTGCTGGAAATGTTCCCTTTTTGCCAAAGCAGGAGCAGGAGATGTTGAGGTCCTGCAGCGTTCTATCTGCTGGGGTTCCTGTGCAGCTGGTTTGAGCAGTGCGCAGCGTGTGTATGGCTGTGGGGAAAAAAATCTGATTTGTCTTCACCAAAACACAAAATATTGCAGCTGTTGGGAGGGAATGATCCTTTCAAAATGTTGCCCTCCCATTTTTGGTTTCAATCCATGCGCTGCGCTTTAAGGTAGAATATTCTGTATTTGCAGTGACCTACAGCACCGTTGATCTTGATTTTGCTAAACCGCCCTGCCCCGCGCTCTGTAGCTGTAATCCCGGACAGGGGTTTTCTTGGGCTTTCTCTTTTCTTGGGCTTCCTGTTTCTTGCCATTGGCAGTAAAACCAGTTGAAAACTGGGGAGTTAGATATGCTTTTTAAACTGGAGAGAATGTTTCCTCTGGAATGGTGGAAAAGTTCTGTTTGGCAACTATAGGGGCAAACTATGAGAATTCACATTCCAGCCCTCTTTCCAGTGTCATGTAGGTTGGTTTCTTTGTTGGGTTGTTTTGGTTTTTTTTGGAAAGCAAAAGCAGGTTAATAACATTGGCTTCAGAAGGAAATGTTATTATTTTGGAATGGCTCTTGCCATTTGGGGATTAGAGGCCTGGAGCATCTCTGAGCCGAGGACAGGCTGAGAGCCCTGGGGCTGCTGAGCTGGAGAAGAGAAGCCTCAGAGGGGATCTGATCAATGCTGAGCAAGAGCTAAAGGGTGGGGGGTAAAGAGGATGGGGCCAGACTCTTGTCAGTGGTGCCCAGCGACAGGACAAGGGGCAACGGGCACCAACTGGAACCCAGGAGGTTCCATCTGAGCAGGAGGAGAAACTTGTTTGGTGTGAGGGTGTCAGAGCCCGGCCCAGGCTGCCCAGAGAGGTTGTGGAGTCTCCTTCTCTGGAGAGCTTCCAAAGGCGCCTGGACACGATCCTGGGCCCCCTGCTCTGGGTGAGCTGCTGGAGCAGGGGGTTGGATGAGATGATCTCCAGAGGTCCTTTCCAACCCCACCATGCTGGCATTCTGTGATTTGCCTAAAATTTGGGGTTAGGGCAGAACCCTGGGGAAGAGCCCCCAAAACTCTTGGAGAGCACCAGAACATTTTTTAAATTATTGCTCGTTTATGGGGGGAAGGCCATTACACATCCTACATACCTCTGCCAATTGCAATACTTGATTATCAGCAATCAATCAAACTTGAATTTGGTGATCTGGGGAGGAATTAAAACATAGGCCCTTACATGCTAAGAGGCAGCAGTGGTGGGTAAAACTGGCTGGAAACCTTGGAGCCCGATTGTCCCCAGACTTCAGAAAGTGGTGCGTTGCTGGCTGCCTTTTGCCATTTAGTATCAACAAATGTGGGCCTTTGTGTGGAGATCAGTATATTTGATGTATGAGGAAATGTCCTGTCTGCATTAGGCTCCATCGCAGTGGTGAACATCCTCATGGACCACACACTAAAGATCCTCCTTGCCAATTGCTGGAGGTCCAAAGGCACCAGCAGCACAACACCACTGGAGGTGGAGGCTTCCGATGACGACAGGTGGTACAAACCACTGCTTCAGCTTACCAGGTAATAGTGGTTCCTGTCCAGGGCCACATGGTGCAGAGCCAAACCCACGACCCACAGCTGAAGGACCCTGTTTCAGGTGGTGACTCCTGCCAAGTCATTTGTTGTGACGCTGCACAGTGCTGCATGGGATGTCCATTGGTGAAGGTACCAGGTGACACATGTCCAGAAGAGGCAAGTAGCAGGAGTAACCTCAGAGACATGCTCCGGCGTATCTTTGGAGGTGTTTGCAGTGACTTATGTGTAAATAATAAAAGCCGTGTGCGTTCATCTCTGTGTTAGGATCATACGTAGGCAGATGTGAATGCAGGTGGTAACTGCACACTGTCAGCTGCCAGTGTCACCCTCCCTGTCACAAGGCTTGTACATCTTTTGGGCTTCTCACTCCAAGAAGGACATTGAGGGGCTGGAGCTTGTCCAGGGAAGGATTTAGAGCTGAAGTCTGGTGAGGAGCAGCTGAGGGACCTGGGGTTGTTCAGCCTGGAGAAGAGGAGGCTCAGGAGAGACCTTCTCGCTCTCTAAAACTCCTTGAAAGGAGGTTGGAGCCAGGTGGGGTCAGACTCTTCTCCCGAGGCGCAAGTGAATAGGACAAGAGGAAATGGCCTCAAGTTGTACCAGGGGAGGTTGAGGTTGGAATGAGGAACAATTTCTTCCTGGCGAGGGCTGTGAAGGGCTGTGCCAGGCTGGGCAGGGCAGTGGTGGAGTCCCCATCCCCGGAGGGGTTTCCAAGCCGTGGAGATGTGGTGCTGAGGGACATGGGTTAGTGGTGGCCTGGCAGTGCTGGGTTAATGGTTGGACTCGATGATCTTAAAGGTCTCCTCCAACCAAAATGATTCTGTGATTCTGTAAAGGGGAGGCTGCTGGGGGAGAGCACAGGGGAGGGGGAAAGGATCCCTGTGACAAACTGGAAAAGCTCCTATTTTACCTGAGAACACAACAAAACCCGCCTCACCCTCCTCTACAAACACAGCAGAACTTTCCTGTGCGTGCAGTCCAAATTATTCCTACGCTGCATTTTCATTTAAGCATTAAAATTCAAGCTCTAAATACGTGGTTTGAAAGTGCCGATGAGTACATGCACATTGCAAACGTAGCTATATCTTGCTGAGTACACAGCCCATAAAAGATGTAGCATAAGATCACTCATTTATTTAAAGGCGCTTTTTACTTCAGATGGAAAATGACACAAATCTAAATATTACAATGCAAAGTAATGTGTAACTGTCTGTACGTTATAGCCTTAACACTATACTTTTGATGCAGAAGAGATATAGCAGCTGCACTTTAATTTCGAGCAAATTGATCCCAGATGTAAATGTTGTTTTGTTCCGTGGAAGATAGTGCACAGGTAAAGCAAATATCATTGGTTTATAGTCCAACAGAGTGTTGCCAGAGGATCCAGGCTCCTCTGCCTGGGCACACGTAAAAGCCCAGTGGCTGCGACAGAGCGGGATGCCTGGGAAGGAGCCCATGAAATCAGGCAGCTTTGCTTTGGACCCGTGAAGAACACAACCACCTGTGATCTAAGGCAGCTGTTTTGAAGCCAGGAAGGCTTCTTGGTTTGTCGATTGTCCTGCAGGCAAAAAAACCCCAAACCTCTAAATTTGGCTTGTTTTCAGTTTCTCCCGCTTCGCGTTTCATCGAAGCGTTTTTCTCCCGTCGAATTTGTGTGGCATAAAAGAAAAAAAGGCACCGCCTGTATTTACTGACTCAGTAAGCCACTCCTTTCGAAGTAAAAGTAGTAGTAGCAATTGTGCTTTGCTTTGCCTGGAGATACCAAATATCAGCGGCACCATGGGCAGTGTATTAACAGTATCATAATTTCTCTGTCCACAGAATAGAGATCGAGAAATAGAATAGAATAGAGAATAGAAATCCAGAGTCCAGACATCCCGCTGGCACATTTCTTCATTTGAACGCGATTTTCTATTTTCTGTAAAATAGGGCAACCTGCTTGTCCGAGGAAGAGGAACACACAAATCCATTTACCCCATTGCTGTTCCCCAGAGCCCAGCCAGGCACAGCTCCCCGGACTCAGCAAGCTCATCCTGAGGTGAGAGAAGATCTCTCAGGTCAATTATTTCTCCTTTTTTTTCTTTTTCGATTGCTCCTAGCGAGTGTTTCCTGCTTTTACCTTCTGTTGCTGTTAGGTCAGGTCTGCACATTCTGGTTTCTGTGACTTAGTTAAATCGGGGCGATACCATGTTTGGATGCTTCCAAATCAGTATGGTTTGAATAGAACTGATTGAAGCTAAATATTTGAGAGCTCCTCCGCTTGAAAACTGGGCAGGTTTCGCTCTATTTCCTTCTGAATCAGCCTAGACAAAACAGTTGTGCACTGGATGCATTGCCCTTCAAATACCAAAATACCCGAATAAAGGTAAATAGGGGTCAGGGGCATGTTGGACAAGGGTTGGACTTGACGATCCTCGAGGTCTTTTCCAACCTGAATGAATGACTCTGTACATAAAGGTGTTACTGAAGGGTAGAAACCAGGCAGAGCTGTGGCACTTCTGCACAGCAAGTACCTTTTTTTTCCCTGTACAGCTCAGGGAATCGACTGAATCTGTCACAGATGTGTATAAGATGTGTACAACCTCATGTAGCAACTTCTGCAAGTATTTAGCAGTAAGACATATTGACCGTATTCTGAAGTCCTTAGTCAGACGAAACCTGCCCAGAGGTCAGCGCGAGTCTCGATTAATCGATTTGTTCTGAAGCAGCTCGCCGTCTCCGTGTGGTTTTGAAGCTTACGCACCTTGGAACGGAATACAAAATCAGAATTAAAACCAGGCCAGGAGATGGGAAGACGCCGAAGGGGTTTGTGCACGTGAACGAAGGGTGTTGCAGAGAAGGGAGCGTTCGTTTTTCGGCGGCGGTGGGTCGCGGGAGGAGGCTGGGGCGGGAGCAGGGGACGAGGATGGGTTTGCCGAGAGGAGGTCACGGCGTGCACTCAGCCCCGGCTGCTTGACAGAGCCGCTGTGTAATAGCAGGGCACTTACCTCAAATCATAGGTTGTGAAAACTGACATTTCCATTCAAATTACTCCGAGAGCCAACTGTTCCCCGGTGCAACTTCTTCTGTAAGTGACACGGTGACAGTGATCCAGGAATTTAACTTGCTGTTGTCTCGTTCCAAGTGGAATTATGAAGTTGGTGACATGCATTAGGAGGACCTGGTCGCAGCCGGTGCTTTGTGTGTCTGTGCGATTAATCACAGGTCGAGCGCAGAGCCCGGGAAGTTTTGTCAGCTCAGGAGAGCTGTCCCTGCTGTGAACTGCCTCTTTCTGACTCCTCTCCTCCTCGTTTCCCATTGTCTGAGCGAAAAGCTGCCGCTCCACTGAAGTTTTCCTGGCACCTCTTGGTTTCCTGAGATTTTTTTTCAAGTCTCTGTCTTTAATTATGATGGGCAGATGATCTGTTCTTGACACATGAGTACCTGATGGTCACGCTGCTGTGCTCCCTCCTCTCCTCAGGGATGCCTCTCGGATTCTTTTTTCTTTTTTCACAACTTGACTTTCATTGCGAGTTCCCTTTTAAATTCCTGTCTAACCTTTTAAGCAGGAAGCCTTTTCTGTTCATAAAATAAGCCAGCACATTTTGCGATTCGAGGTGTTTGCCATACACAGGCTGAAATCGCGTGTGATTTTTGCCCAGATTTATTTCTGTATTAAATGGTCGACCACAAAACTCCTTTGGTTTGTGGTGCTCTGCAACAGCGATCTCCAAATTCTGGTGTTTTGGTGCCGGAGCCAAAGCATTTAATGGTAAATTACCTGCCTGTGACTTAGAGGGTAAGTTTCCACTGATCTGCTGCCACTGCTGAGCAAGGCAGTAAAATTCAAGGGTAGGTCCTTTGTACGCCATGGTGGCACCTCTCAGAAGAGGGTTCAAAGACCCATCCAACAATCAGGCTGATACGGCCCCACAGAGCTGGGAGAGACTGGGACATGCTTGGGATCAGGCTGTGGGTCCCCTTGTTCTACGTCATTCCTCTGCAGAGATAATGTTCAAGGGCATGGACCCTACTTGAAGCTTCATAGGCACCTTGTGAAATGAAAACAGTGATGGCCCTGAGCCCCAGATGTGGATCTGAACATCCTTGAGTTCAAAACTATCCCCATCTGGATCTCAGTCTGGCTTAAGGTTATAGAATCGTAGAATCACAGGAAGTTTTAGGTTGGAAGGGACTTTTAAAGGTCATCTAGTCCAGCCCCCCTGCAGGGAGCAGGGACATCTGCAACTAGAGCAGGTTGCTCAGAGCCCCGGCCAACCTCACCTGGGATGGCTCCAGGGATGGGGCAGCCACCACCTCTCTGGGTGACCTGGGCCAGGCTCTCACCACCCTCAGTGTCAAACACTTCTTCATTCCCTCTTGTCTAAATCTCCCTATTTTAGTATCAAACCATCCCCCCTTGTCCTGTCCCAACAGGCCCTGCTCAAAAGTCTGTCCCCATCTTTCTGACAGGCCCCTTGAAGTCCTGCAAGGCCACCAGAAGGTCTCCCTGGAGCCTTCTCTTCTCCAGGCTGAACAAGCCCAACTCTCTCAGCCCGGCCCCACTGCAGAGGGCTTCCAGCCCTTGGCTCCTCTGGCCTCGCTCCAGCAGGTCCATGTCTTTCTTGTGCTGAGGACTCCAGCAAATATATCAATCAGTTATTAAGGAAAATGTAATTATAAAGTCATGTTTATCTGCACTTCTTTGAGAATAACTAGGCCTCATTATTGCTATCGCAGTCAGAAGAATAATTAATGCCAAGTTTTTACAGTGAATTCATTACCTCCTTGGACAGGGAGCAACTCTAGCCATATTTTGCAGGAAAGCTTTCAGAAGAAGGAAAAATATGGTGTGTGTGCTAAGTGTCTGTGAGTCATAGTCTTCACTGCCTGACAACAGCAGTCAATAAACCAAATCCATTGCCTGTTTGTTGATTTGACACCGTGCACCATCCACGAATGAAGACATTCTGTTCAATTAAGATTATTCCATCATTTCCAAATTAAATCCTTGTAGAAATACTGCATCTCGAATGCTCTGCAACATGATGTATAACCCACATGCTGAGGGGCCAGTTATTAGGAGATACTGGTGTCCTGGAATATCAAACTACTCAAAGCTTACACTTTGATCTTACTTCCAAGTTCCTGGAGGTGAATTCTGGTCCCTGTTGAATCCCTGGGTTTGGGTGAAGTCTGTGCTAGGTATTCACCAGCACCATTTTTTTTCTAAGACTACTTTCACATCTTTCTTCACATCACCCGTCATCCCAACATTTCATTTATCTGAGTCATCTTCTGCACATGGTTCCCTCTGGGTCTGAGCTAAGTGTTTGAAAGCAATGGGGAGTGTCCACCAGGGACCGTGACCTCTGGGGTTTAGATTGGGTGCTCTGCTCCTCAGCTTTCATCTCTGCTCTTGCACCGACAACATCCCAATCATCTGCAAAGGTTTCAAAGCTCAAGAAAGCGTCTTCGGAGATGTCGTGTCATTACACTGGGCTGTATATTCTTGTATCAGTTGGCCACGGTTGCAGCTTTCAAAAATTCCCTTTTAAATATGACTTTATGGTTTTCTACCTGCAAGGAAGGAAGCACAGCCTCATTTGCAGGCTGCCCTTGTGTTTATGTTCATTTTTGAGGACGCATCCATCTATTGAGAAAAGGTCTGACCGAGACTGGGCAAACTGCAGCTCAAGCAAGGGTGGGAATTGGAATCGTGGAATCATTTTGGTTGGAAGAGACCTTTATGATCATCGAGTCCAACTGTAAACCCAGCACTGCCAGGGCACCACTAACCCATGGCCCTCAGCACTATTAGATATGTCTCGAACTTTCTAAACCTTTCTAAAAATTGGCTTTTCTAGCCTTAAGAAAGGAAACTACAGTTACCCTCCTGGGGCAGTGCTTCTTAGCAAGTCAGGGTCCTTCTGAAGGAAGAAAAGGTGCAATCTTTATTCTTTACCCTTTTCTGGAATCGCCAAATAATTTATTTATGTTTGTTTCAAAGCAGTTCCACGATACCGTGGATGTGGAGCTATATCTGGCACTTGATAGCTGGCTTAGAACTGTGGAGCTGACTCAAAATACCCTTTTGATACTAAATATTTCTTCACACTTTCGGAAGGGTCGTATCAATACAACCAACCCTAACAGCTGCAAACAACATGAGAAGATGATCTGGTTTCTCCGTTCCCCGTGGTGGACCTGCGTTGAACGTCATAACAAAGGCCACAGGCGCTTCAGTTTCTTGATGTGAGAGGCCTCTGCAAACCGTGGAGATACCAAATTCCAGCGAGAGGAGATGTGCCATCCTCGGGAAGAGGAAAGCCCCCATCTCCTGCAATGCCCACCGCTCCCAGCGCTGCTGGAAACACAAAATATTGAGTGATCCTTCCACCTTGCGCTGTTTGTGGGCACCCCACCACCCTGCGGGGAGCTCCTGGTTGTCTCAAGGCACTTTTACGCAGAGCAGAAATGCTAAAAAATGGATATATCTCCCCAAAGTGCTAATGAGGTATGCGCTCAAGGCCGTCGAAGAAAGAGTGAAAATGACTGGAGCACAGAAATTTAAGAAGCTGGGGGTGACGCAGTGTTGGCAATAATTCTTACAGAGCCCATGTAGGCTTTTGAGGAGAAATAAATAAAACCCAACCAGTTGAGTGAATATTAAGCTGCCTTCTGAAGTTTTGAGGAACGCCGCTTCCCCTATTGTGAGAAGGAACAGCTTTAAATCTCCCGTGGCCGGGCCGAAGAGGGGAGCGTGTGTGCTGGGTTTGGGCTGAAGGAGATACGCTGTGAAAACAGCGGCTTTCACTGCGAGGAGTCACAGCAGAAGTAACCCAAAAAAGGTGCTTTGATACGGCGGTGAATAGAGGATTAGCAGCACACAATGCTGCCGGGGTTTGAGGTCTGTGCGTCTCCTGTTTGGTTTGTGTTTGTTCGTGATGCCAGCAGTAAAAATAATGTTTGGCTGCTACCGTGTGCTTAAAAAAAAAAAATAGGGCTTTGGAGTGGCCAGAATCAGTTTGTCAGCAGGTGGCTGCTGTGGGGAGGGAGAAAGGAGAAAGCTCAAGTTTGTTTTCAAGGGTGCAAATTTGTATTTGAATTATATATATATATATAAAATATTATATATATGACTTTTCTCATACATGAATTTGCACAATTCGTATTTTACTTATCAAAATTCTTACCTCAAAAAAAAAAATAGATCGAGCCCATCCAGCCTTGCAGGGCGGGTTATTTATAGGAGATCTCTGCCTTTTGTCAGATGTTCTTCCAGAATAAACCCTACTACCCTGCGTGGCAGGAGAGCCCTGCGGAGACGGCGCGTGTCCGCAGACGGGGGGGGCTGCGGCAGAAAGCGCTGCCCAGCAAAACCCACCACAATCTAATCACGGCCTCTGGTCGTCAGCGAGAGCTGTGGGAGAAGACGTTGTATAAAGCAGACACATCCAGGAAATAATGCCTGTCCAGGGCAGCCAGATGGAGTGGGTATATCCTGACAAAGCATTTATTTTAATAAACGTTCAATTAAAATTATTTCTGTAGTGCAAGCACGGTCCAGAAAGTAGTATGGGAATTAATAAGGTCGCTGGGAGGAATAAACGTCAGGGCAACTGGGCGCTGGTTGGGAGCGGCCATAAAAAATAAATCTTAACATTTCTCTAGGATTGTTTTGCGTGGGTACAAACCAACACAATGCTAGTTCGGGCTATGCTTTAAAATGAGGTTTTTAAAATTCTAGGGCAAAGAATGACCTGTAACAGCACCGGCTCTTCCTGTGCCCGTGCAACACATCGCAGCTTCGTATAAATAGGGTAAAGGAGGAAAAACCTCACTGGAATCTTTTACCTGTAATACACCATATACGCTGTCTAATATCAACATTTTCGATGGCAGAGGTGTCTCAGATGAACAGAAGATTTTTTTGGTTTATACTGTGGTGGAACCCCATTTATGTGCGAATTCCTGGGTACCTGAATCCCGTGTTAAGTGAGTAGGGCTCTTCACGCGGGTAAAAGTGTCTGTGTGCTGAAGCGTTGCCTGAGATGACATCCAAGCAGGTGCGTAGCGGCAGATCTTCACCAGTTACAACTGGCCTTCATCCTTCTGTTGAGGTTATTTATCAAAATGCAGCGTGTGCCTTCGGTGGAAGTTTTGGGGTGTACCGGTGGTGTGGGCGCAGCCTCCAGGTCGAAGGTGGAAGGCACCAGCAGAAGTTGGGCGTGTCAATGGCAAGGATGGGTCTGATGCTTCTTAGCAGAGACTGGAAAGGCCAGGCCTGAAAAGGTCGAGTTCACAATTTAGTTCTGAAACGAGAGACTTGGCGTTTGTCTGGCCAAATAATGTGTAGTTTGGGGTTTTCTTAAAGGTGCTTTGTTCAGTTTGGAAGTTAGGCTTGAGTGGTTACCTCGGACCTTTTCCCGGTATGTTGGGCTTTATTTCTGCATGTGTTGAGGTGATGATGTTGAATGTGCACAAACACTTCAGAAAAGCAGGCGCCGGGTTTCACATGTCAGGACATCCAACGGTGCGTGTCCTCGTGCACGTGTGTGACCCAGAGCTGGTGCAGGATCACGCCGGGCAAACCAAACCACGCTGGCCACGGCAAAGGCGAACTCGCGTTCCTGGGCGAGACACAGCATCCCAGCCAGCTAGGATGGTGCGTGCGTAGACGGTTACACTGGGGTAAGAGAAGAGCAAATTTAAGCTTCATACAGTCAATAAATCGTAAAGCAGCTGAGTATTTCTAGAAGTAAGGCTTTGGAGAAGTGTCTGTGGCCCAGAAAGAAAAAGCTTTAGCAGTGTCTAAAATTCCTGGAAGTTTTTGTTCCAGCCACGTCTCCTTAACCTGCTATTTCAAAGCCTTGGTTGCTGCTTCAGATCTTCCTTCAATGTAGTCACCCAGTGTGGACATCCAGGGAGACCAAAGCAAGGCTGATAATTCAACAAAGCCAAGTGTAGGGTCCTGCACCTGGCTGTCAACACAGGCTGGGGGATGTGGGGGTGGAGAGCAGCCCTGTGGAGAAGGACTTGGGGGTTGCTGGTGAGTGAGAAGCTGGAGCTGAGCTGGCACTGTGCACTCGCAGCCCAGCAGCCAACGTCCTCCTGGGCTGCATCCCCAGCAGCGTGGGCAGCAGGGCAGGGAGGGGATCCTGCCCCTCTGCTGCGCTCTGGGAGACCCCCCTGCAGTGCTGGGGCAGCTCTGGAGTCCTCAGCACAGCAGAGACATGGACCTGCTGGAGCGGGGCCACAGGAGGCCCCAGCAATGATGGGAGGGCTGGAAGCCCTCTGCTGGGAGGCCAGGCTGGGAGAGGTGGGCTTGTTCAGCCTGGAGAGGAGAAGGCCCCTGGGAGACCTTCTGGTGGCCTTTCGGTACTTACAGGGGACCTAAAAGAAAGATGGAGAAAATCTTTTGAGCAGGGCCTGTTGGGACAGAACAAGGGGCGATAGTTTTGAACGAAAAGAGGGAGATGCAGACTAGAGAGAAGGAAGAAATTTTTGATACTAAAGGTAGTAACATGCTGGAACAGCATTGTCCAGAGAGGTGGTGGCTGCCCCATCCCTGGCACCATTGCAGGTGAGGTTGGCCGGGGCTCTGAGCAACCTGCTCTAGTTGCAGATGTCCCTGCTTCCTGCAGGGGGTTGGACTGGATGAGCTTTAAAGGCCCCTTCCCACCCAAGCCATTCTATGATTCTATGAAAACCCAAGGCTGCCCCTGCCCATCAGGACGTTCCCCTGGTGAGGTGGGCACGAAGCACCCTGGGGAGCCCCAGCTTGCTGCCACCACCTCCAGCTGCCCGATGCAGCTGCCATTCACCCCACTAGAGCTGCAGTTCTGTGTCATGTAAAGATGATTAATGGTCAACCCACCAGATTGTCCCCCAGCGTATTTGCCAATGCCCAAAGCTCCCACAGCCACGGTGTTGACTCCAGTGGGCTGCTGGGACCCATCTCCCTGTTGGCCGTTCTGAGGAAGGCTAAACCAGGTTGTCTGATGTTGGAATTCAAGCTGCAAGAGCACCTAGGGGAATGAAAACAAGGGGGAGGGAAACGTCAGAATGAATTTAAATAAGAAATCTGTTCAATGAGACAAAAAATGATTTTTTTTTTGCAGTACCTGCAAGCAGAGGAGCTGAAGCCCAGTCGGGAAGGTGCTTCCCCATGTGAGTAGCTACACACCGGAGCAGTCCTCGGGAACACACTGTGGAAAGCGACACGTAAGTCTTCACAGGCTTCAACTCGAAACGTTCGATTTATCTGTGACAATATTATTTGTTCATTCGTAATGATTAAATATTTCAGGTAATGCTCTTACTTGACATTTTCTAAACGTTGCTCAAAATAAAACATGCATCAATTAAAACATGACGTGTCGTCCAAGTTCAGGCTCTGTGGAGGACGCCAGTTAAAAGACCAGAGCTGTATTGTCATTTCCGGGCCGCTAATGATGCTCGCGGCTCCATTTCCGTGTTTGACATTGCCGTGGGCCTTCCGATTCCGCCTGAATTTGCTCAGGAGAAATACCTTAACATTTAAATCACCACACCGAATTTTTAAGATGTTTTTGCTGCTTTCTCCCTTCCCTCCGAGCACGACCCAGGCACGAGCTGCGCGTCTTTGAAGGCAGGGCCTCTCTCCAGCCGGTACAAAACGGGAAATAAATAAATAAATGAATGAATGGATAAAAAAACCCAAGGGCTGGTAATTTAGTACTAGAAAGTTAATTCAGGAGACCTCTAACCTTTAAACCGCCACGTGACTATTGATTTTCAATATCGCACGGGCCCGTGCCACCCTAAGCGTGTAGTTCAGCACATTCAGAACAGTTTTTTCCTTATCAGTTCAGTCCCCGAGTACTTGGAGCATTAAGACAACAAATATCGGGGGCTCCCGGCCTGTCACATGGCGGCCTGGAGGACGTGCCGGGTTTCTAATGAACTTGGGCCCTTGGCAAACAGACCACGGCTGGGGGCTTCTTCAGCCCCTTCCCGGCTCCCGAGGGCTGTGCCATGGCCGGGCACCAGCGCGGGGCGGGGGCAGCCGGTGGGAGCAGGGGAGGTGGTGTGCAGGCAAGAGGGAGTTAATCATGGAATCATAGAATGTGTTGGGTTGGAAGGGACCTCCAAAGGTCATCTAGTCTGATGTGGCCAGCAGGACCAGGGCAGGGATTGTCCCCCTGGACTGGGCACTAGGGAGGCCGCACCTCGAATCCTGGGGTCAGGTTTGGATCCCTCATGCCAAGAAGGACCTTGAGGGGCTGGAGCGTGTCCAGAGAAGGGCAACAAAGCTGGGGAAGGGTCTAGAGCACGAGTGTGGTGAGAAGCAGCTGAGGGACCTGGGGGTGTTGAGCCTGGAGAACAGGAGGCTCAGGGGAGACCTTCTGGCTCTGCACAACTCCCTGAAAGGAGGTTGGAGTGAAGTGGGAGTCAGTCCCTTCTCCCAAGGAACAAGTGACAGTACAAGAGGAAACAGCTTCAAGTTGTGCCAGGGGAAGTTTAGGTTGGACATGAGGAACAATTTCTTCCCAACAAGGGCTGTGCCAGGCTGGCCAGGGCAGTGGTGGAGTCCCCATCCCTGGAGGGGTTTCCAAGCCGTGGAGATGTGGTGCTGAGGGACATGGGTTAGTGGTGCCCTGGCAGTGCTGGGGGAACAGTTGAGCTGATGATCTTAAAGGTCTCCTCCAACCAAAGCAATTGTGTGATTCCACTCCTGACGTTAATTTGAGGATTGTAAGGTTTCTAAACCTGCTTTTTCCCACCCAAGGAGCAAAATGAAGATGGAAATAGTGATGATGCTCCAAGACGCTCTGAACCCCAGTGCCTGGATTAGACGGTAATACCAGGACATGCTACTTTGAACACTTTCCTCCTTTCATAATCACCAATTAGTTAAATCAGCGGCGCTGCCCAGGCTGATGTGCTGCCGGCCACGCGCGCAGCATCCCCAGCTCGGATGAAGATGTGCTTTAACCCACGCACTTAAAAAAGACTTCAGCCTTCCCTCCTCTTCCTCCTCCCCCTCCTCCTCCCAGCTTTATTGATTATTGAAAATGTTACATCCTGGGGAGGAAAATGTCATTGCTTTAAATACCAGCATTAGCAGTTGGTAAAAGTTCTTTTTCACCGAGGCGTGTGTGATGAAGAAAAATTAAACAATGGAAAAGGCAGGAAAATATACGGAATTTAAAAGAGGAAGAGGGGGGGGAAAAACCAACAAACCATCATTTGCACGTCAATTCGACCAAGAAGGAGCTTCACTCCCTGAAGTCAGCGGCTTAACGGCGCCCGCGTCTCATACTGGACTTTTTACCGGAACGGTGAAATATATAATGAAATTCAACAAGGAAAGTGGAAAAACAGCCAAATTGGTGCAGCAAAGTGGTTAATAGGATCATTAGCCTACTCGCTGTATTTTTTTGGACATTGTGTGCCTGTACCGTAGTCCTCGGGAGCAGATTGCAGGAACAGGCTGACAGTTACCCGCTAACTCAGCAGTGCTGGGTGCAAACTGCCATCTTCCTGTGGATTTACAGCTGCCACTTCTGCTACTTCAATTAGTTCTATAGCACACAGATGTTGCTTAAATGTTGCTGCTAATGATACTGCAATAAGCGTAAGATTCATGCCATATTTTGAGGCACGTAAATTTCTCAAGTGGCACAATTAAAGTGGAAATATTAGGTGGGGAGAACTTGGCAGCCTCTCCAACTTGGAAAGCGCACCCGCTATGCAATAATGGGTCAAAAATTCATTCAAGTTTTACTGCTGTTCAGAGTTTTAAAAGACTTTTCACAGTTGAATGCAAAGTAGTAAAAAGCAGAGTATTAGGAAATGAGAATGCTGTTCTGTTATTCAGACATGACTTTTCATTTCAAATTGGAATCACATGCCTGCCTTCGCCGCGCGCTGCGCGGCCGAGAAGCGAAAGGAATAAATAAAAAAGTTTTCATTAATAACGATTTAATTGCTGCGGCTGCGTGAAGGTTCAGCACGGCGGTTGTATTAGCGGGAGGGGAAAAAAAAAAAAGAAAAAAAGGTTTCCCAAATCACCCACAGAGACAGCATCAATCATTTCCGAAGCCAGATGTAGCCTCCAAACTGCAGCCTGACAACACATCTCCTGTTTGTGCAGCCACCAAGCAATTATTCTTTCCATTATATCTCCCAATGACAGATCTCCAAACCCAGGGCTGTAAAAATTAGAGTTTGGGCTTATACAGTTGTGTCAGGTCTTAAGGAAGAAAAAAAAAAAAAAGAAAAAAAAGAAGAAAACTTATCATGGCTGCAGTGTTTATGAGCTTGTCAAAGTACATGTACATAATTTTCATCAAAATTTCTTTTACCTCATTTCCAATCCTCCAGGATTAGATTTATCAGCAGCTCATTCGGGGAGAGCTCTGCGCGCGTCCGAGCGGCTTTTCCACCTGCCAGCAGGACCCTGTTGCCTTGGCTCTGGTTGTGAAACGCTTTTGCTTCACCCCAAGTATTTTCCTCGTTCCAATTGCTTTTAACATTCCGCTTTGCGCACCCGAGGAATTCGAGGTGTAATTTTTAAAACCGGTTTTACCCCTCCGCCTTGCTTTGTAAGTTGCTGCAAATGCATTTGGATGGGGAAGAGGAGGCGGTGGCGGCTCTGAACGGGAGGCAAACCCCAGGAAAGACAGCTGGAAAGCCACAGATTTAATGTTTAATTTATTTATAGCGGGGAAAGATTAGCAGGCGAGCGCCGGTTTTGAAACTTCCAGCGTACGCAGTATTTAAAGGATGGAGTTAAATGTGAGGAGAAGCAATCAATAGCGAACTGAGGGCGAGCACCGGCGCCTTGTATCTAAATTACTGATTTTTCTACCACGGCGCCCAAACGTTTCCGCTTCTCTGCGTGGCTCCGTCCCACTCCTGGTTTGGATTATTTAACAGCAAATCTTACAGATGTCAGGTTTGTCTTGTTCCGAGGCAACAAGGACAATAAGTTCCAGCTGACCTCAGGACAATGAATCTTGCAGGAGCACGGTGTGTGTTTGATACCGGCGGTGAACAGCTCCTGTGTAATTGAGAGAGGGAAATGTCACCCTCGCCTCGCTGTTGACACGGCACTTTCTGTGTGCAGAGGCAGCCCCAGACCCCGCAAACGGGGAGGAGGAACGCAGGGACGTCTCCTTCTTGCCTTTTCCACCGGTTTTTGGTGCTTTATTTTTGAAGCACGGCATTGTGCGAGCCAGTGCATCCTCCCGTCACAGAGGAGGGGTTGGCAGAAGGGGACACACGTGGTCCTCAGCAGAAGGGGTTTGAAGCTGTTGGCCAAAACGTTTCTCTACTTCTCCATCTTTTTGTGGTCCTGCCTCACGCCTGAGTGCCTCGTTGTACGTACAGCCCCACGCTGCAGTAGGTAACGGTGTATTTTATGATTAGATCGCTTATTCCCCAGCTGGCCCATCCACTACAGAAAATCATAGAATTATAGACTCACAAAATCATTTTGATTGGAAGAGACCTTTAAGATCATCGAGTCCATGTGCTAAGTCACCACTAACCCATGTCCCTCAGCACCACATCTCCACAGCTTGGAAACCCCTCCAGGGATGGGGACTCCACCACTGCCCTGGGCAGCCGGGGACAGCCCTTCACAGCCCTTTGGGGGAAATCGTTTGATTCCAAACAATTGTTTGCCATTGAAGTGTATTAGCAAATAATTATTGTTTCTGAGAATGGCCTTGATGCTGAGGATCAGATGGGTTCGGTGGGTGATTGCAGCTGCTTGGTTTACACTCGTGACACAAGGTGTTGGGCTCTGGTTGACATGAGATACTCACCATACACCAAAGTCCATGACTTTTCACAATAATATAAAAAAATTACCTTAATTCCACAAACTAATATTTCTTTGCCATTTGTCAGGGTGTGGGCTGCTCGGTGGGAAAGAGGCTTCTCCTGGATGTGGACAAGATTATATGGAACACCTTTTGAGCACAAAAATGACCAATTTGCCCCAGCTGAACTCAAGCCAATGCGCCAGAGCACCCGTCAGCAGCGGTGCCACCTCTGCCACCCCCAGCACCGACCTCTTCCCTCCAGTGAAAGCACTGACAGTGAAAAGGGACCCAACGCAGGGATTTTGACCAAGGTGCGGTGGTTTGGGCAGGGACGGCCACAACAGCGTCTGAGCCCCGCTCTCCACTCAGGGATACCCCTGGGCCTTCACCAGCCCTTTGTTTATTTATCTCACCTCTGCTTCTGTTGAACTGCACCCAAAATTCCTGCTGCTCCGATGGCACAAGCTGGATCCTGGATTCCACACGATGTGCAGGTATTTAGTAATTGTTCTGGTCCATCCCATGAGGGACATGGATGATAGATGCTTCTCTTATTTCCAGAAGGTACTCAGCATAGAATCATAGAATGGTTTGGGTTGGAAGGGACCTTAAAGATCATCTAGTTCCAACCTCCCTGCCATGGCAGGGACACCTCCCACCAGACCAGGTTGTTCAGAGCCCAGTCTAATCTGGCCTTGAACACCTCCAGGGATGGAGCATCCACAGCTTCCCTGGGCAACTTGTGCCAGTGACACACCACCCTCACGGGGAAGAACTTCTTCCTAATTTCTAATCTAAATCTCCCCTCTTCCAGTTTCCAATCATCACACCTCATACTATCACTACAAGTCTTTGTAAAAAGTCCCTCCCCGGCTTTCTTGTAGGCCCCCTTCAGATCCTGCAAGGCCACCAGAAGGTCTCCCTGGAGCCTTCTCTTCTCCAGGCTGAACAACCCCACCTCTCCCAGCCTGGCCTCCCAGCAGAGGGCTTCCAGCCCGCCCATCATTGCTGGGGCCTCCTGTGGCCCCGCTCCAGCAGGTCCATGTCTCTGCTGTGCTGAGGACTCCAGAGCTGCCCCAGCACTGCAGGGGGGTCTCCCAGAGCGCAGCAGAGGGGCAGGATCCCCTCCCTGCCCTGCTGCCCACGCTGCTGGGGATGCAGCCCAGGAGGACGTTGGCACTGTATTTATGAAAGTGGAATCAACATGTGATGATGTTTTTGTAGGATTTCCAAAAAAAATAATGCCCTTTATATAATGTGTTGTGTCAGTGATTCATCAAAGCTTTTTGTCCTCTAGTGTATGAGTGGTCACCTGTGATTTATGCACCAAAGGAAGAAGCAGGTCCCAAATAGAGTAGAAAGAAGCAGCTTTGCTCCAAGTATCAGATCCAAACTCTTTGTTGAAGTTGCTGCAGCAATGTTGGACTGTAAGGTACCGCGCCGCAAAGTTGCCGTGGGGTTATGCGCTGATTTACTCAGCAACGTTATTGGGGAGGGGAGAAGAACATCAAGTCGGTGTAGTTACCCTGGCAACCACCAAAGTGTCTTGTGTTTGTGCTCCCGGACAGACAGCTCTGGCCAGGGTGTCCCTGGTGTAACTTTGTGCCCAGCGTGGTGCAGTGTGGTCCCAACAGTCCTGGGGGAGCTCAGAGTGATACGTGAGCTTCCCAGCTTTCTTCACCACAAGGGCTGTGAAGGGCTGACCCAGACTGCCAGGGCAGTGGTGGAGTCCCCATCCCTGGAGGGGTTTCCAAGCCGTGGAGATGTGGTGCTGAGGGACATGGGTTAGTGGTGCCCTGGCAGTGCTGGGTTAATGGTTGGACTTGATGATCTTAAAGGTCTCTTCCAACCAAAACGATTCTGTGCTTCTATGGTAATGTCAGGGTGACGCGGAGAGGGTTTTTATTTGCATTGGCAAAGCTTTCCCAGCTCTGTCCCACTCTGACTTTGGCAGTTTGTTTCTCACTTCAGATACCCTCTATAATCTATTACGATATATAGGCCAGCCTTATTTCCCCGCCTCGCTCCAGCCTATGTCCTCTTTCTATTTAGGAATTAATTATGATGCTATCTTGTATAACTCATTAGTATCAATTAATTCTTTCCCTTTCATGATTTTATATAGCTAAATTAGATTGCCTCTTAGGAACTTAATAATCAGTATTGGACTCATTTTAGACATATCTTTTTTCCCTTCCCCATCCAGTTTTCCTCGGCTACAAGGATGCGGTGGCTGGAAATGCCCCATCTCCTCTGGTGGGGACAGGGCTGGTGTGGTGGCACCACTGTGCCCCATCTCCACCCTCCCCAGCAGCTCCAGCCTCTCGCAGCAGTGGAAGGTTTGGCCTCACCTCACCCATAATTCTGTGTTACAGCAGTCTCTTTTATTACTATTTATTTATTTTCGGGCTGCAGAAGATGTTATTCTTGCTTTATCAGAATGAATAGGAAATATCCCGCTCCTAGCAATTGGCCAAACCATCGTGAATTATCTTCCCCTTAAACTCGCCGCAGGGACAGAGAGGAACGTCGGGGGAGATGTACGTTTTCCTCATTCATCTTCGTGGGGTGTTTGCTTTGAAATTGCGGCGTTGCTGGCACTCACATGGCCGTATTTAACTGCTTCACTGCTTACTGGCACACCGAACCCATTCAGGGGAAGAAAGCAGTAATATGATTGAATATCTCTGGCAGGACCTGATATTCCCACTCATTTTGAATCTGATCCAGCAGCAGCAAAGGCAATTAAATAACAAGTTTTCCCCGGCAAAACGAGTTGCGAAATGCCCCCAGCTGCATGATGTAGGAAATACACCTTGATTTTACTAATTGCCGTGCCTGCACCTCGCCGTGGTGGTATCTGAGGTGGCTTTGCATGACCCGCTTCATGTTCTGGCAGATACCCGGGGCTTGCTGGGTTCTCCCGGCCGAGGGCGCGCGAGCCCGGGCTCAGCTGCGCGCCGGGGACCGTGGGCAGGGGGTGGCGAAAGGTGAGGGGATTTGCCTTGTTTGAGACGTCGTCTGCCGGCTGCTGCCGACGCAACGCTCGGGGTGCTGCTGCGATCAGCCAGGAGCAGTGCTGGGGCTCAGCCGTGCGCTGCAGGGCTGCCAGGCTGCGCTGGGCGCGGGTCGGCTTTAGCGAGACAGCAGAACGCAGCCTAAAAAGCAGAATTTCAGGAGATCAGCCAGCGTCCTTTTAGAGCCTCGCTGTCCCAGGCTGAAACCAAACCATGCCGACAACAGCACCGAGCAGCTGTGCTCCGCTTTAATGCAACAAGACCACCAAAAAGTTGGATTTTTTTTTTTTAAAGATGGAACTAAGAGCATGTGAAGAGTTAGGGCTGGGCCAGCCACCAGACAAGTGACAGATGCTCTCTGTTAACCCCTCTCCTTCCCAAAGGAGAAGAGAAAGGGAATGAGGGAGAGAGACTGATGGGTTGGGAAAGAAAACTAAAACAGCTTTAATGAAAATAATAACAATAAAATGGAATATGTACAAATATAAACAAAACCAATATTGAAGCCAGCCTCCTGATGGCCATTATGTCACCGTCACCACTGGTGCTGTGGAGCAGGCACTGGGGGAGTCATGACAGGGAGGTTGGATTAAATGATCTCTAAGGTCCCTTCCAACCTAGGCCATTCTATGATTCTATGATTCTAAGTCCCAGACTGGACTCAGCAACTGACAGGAACTAGATTCAGGAGGTGGATTCAGGACTACATGGGTCAGGATCAAAGGCAGAATGTACAGAGTCCTCCTCAGACACCAGCCTTTGAAGAAGAGGCTTGACCCTCGTGATCCCTCAGCGTTCCACTGAACATGCCGTACATGGGATGGAACCCCTCGCTGGTCAGTTCAGGGTCACCTGTCCTGGCCACTCCTCCCCGCAGGTGCTCCCCAACGTGGGGCACAAGATTGAGCAGTGCCCTTGGTGTGCACAGGAGCAAGGATAAGCCAGAGCCTTTCTGCACCCCCAGCCCTTGGCAGGAACTCTGACCATGGAGCGTCATCACTGCTGGGAGCAGAGACTGGCTGTGGAAATCTGCCGTGACCTCCAGAACGTGCCGTCACTTAGAAGAGACGGAGCTGAGCAGTGAAGCCACCGAGCAGAATTAGTGCTGGTCTAGCTCAAAGCAGGACAGAGCAAAGCCAGAAAGCAGCGTTAGGTAAGTTACTACAGGCTGCAGCACACACAACTTGCACGTACGTGTGTAAAGAAGGATGATGTTTCATCTCCTTCCCACCACCTGGTGCTGGAACAGTCTTACCGAAAGAGGTTGCAGGACAAAGTTGGCCAACGTTGTGTTTTCCTACAGCAGCCCTGGGAGAGCCCCGGCTCCTCCCCAGAGGAGCTGCTGGCGATGGCTGCGCTGATCCCAAATTCCCTCGTTTCCATATTCGGTGCCAGATCAAACAGCGGAGCCAGCGCAGGGGAGCAGCAACAGGAGGGGTCTGCTGGGAAGGCAGACGCACGCGAAGCCTTCTTAATAAGGAACGTAATTGCTAAATCCCAATTAAGGCAGGTATGGGCCAAGCGAAGGAAAAAGAAGAGCGGGCTTCCGTGAAAGGAGAGGAAAAATTCCAAAGGCTGAGGCTCGCAGGGTAACGTTGGTTCAGATACGTCCAGATTTGCAGCCTCCTCCTCCTCCTCCCATCGCTCCCACGGTGTCCGGCCGCTCACCACTCCTGCCCTGGGCTCCCAGTGCAAACCCCCACATCATGGGGATGGAAAGGGATCAAAAGGATGGAAAAAAGGAAAAATTAAGAAAAAAAAGGAGCTCAAAACTTTGCCAGGAAGTGATTTTTTTTTTTTTTTTTAGAAAACGACAACTCTCCCTCCAAATTTAAAGAAAATCCCACCTAAAACCCATTCAGGGTGGCTTTCAAGGAGGATTTTCACTAAAAATAAGGGGAAATGTGCTATCTGATCTGTCTTTTTTTTTTTATTCTCCCCAGAATGTCTGCTTATTTGCCTAAGGAGAGATTATTCTGATTATCAGCAAATTTTCGCTATTATTGTTCAAATCTCGGGGTTTTACCGAATATGCCCTTCCTTTGGCTAATCCGGGAGCTACCCAGCATTGTTTGATCTCTTTACATTCATGTGTGCAATTATATTTCATAATCTGATTATGTGTTTTATATCTTTATAGGGATGAAAGTGCTGGATGTTGCCTTTCTTTATTATTCGAGGGTTTTTTTGGATGGAAGTGAGAGTTCAGCGACAGCACAGCGAGAACGGCGTGAATTTCATCAGCTACATAGACCTTCCAAACTGGTGCTGGGTGCAGAAGGAAGGAGCAGGTTTGTCTGCACATATTCTGCACCTGGAGTTGGTAAATTCTGTTGATAAATTTACTGTAGAAAGGAGATGTTATAGTATGTATAGTCAAATAATCTATATCTATAGTTTTATAGTCAAAATAATGGAATAGGTGGTTCCTGATCATCGCGTCCTTCAAGATACTAAAATCCAGCAGATCTTTTCCCTTCAAATCTATTTTTTATTCATAGGCAGGGAGAGGAAAACACATTTTCTGCTCTTGCAACCCCCGATGGTGTTTCCAGTTTTGAGTGAATTAGTCATTGACCTGAACTAGCTGAATACACAGAAACGAGAAGAAAACCCAAACCACCCTCTCTGCCACCACGGAAATCGCTGTCACCAAGTTTCTCTCAGCAGCAGAGTCTGACTCCAGGTGCTGAGCTGGAGCTCTATCTCCTGAACCTCTTCACAATGCCCTCAGAAGGTATCTTCTGCCTAAGACTGTTTTGCATTTACTCTGAGTTATTTCTCTACATTGTAAGCGGTCTCTTTCTCATGGCACGTAGAATCACTCATGGCTTTCTCATGGCTCATAGAACCACAGACTGGTTTGGGTGGGAAGGGACTTTTAAAGCTCATCTAGTCCCACCCCCCTGCAGTGAGCAGGGACATCTGCAACTAGAGCAGGTTGCTCAGAGCCCCGGCCAACCTCACCTGCAATGGTTCCAGGGATGGGGCAGCCACCACCTCTCTGGGCAACCTGCGCCAGGCTCTCACCACCCTCATTGTCCAAAATTTCTTCCTTCTCTTTAGTCTGAATCTCCCTGTTTTTGCTTCAAACCATCACCTCTCGTTCTGTCCCAACAGGCCCTGCTCAAAAGATTGTCCCCATCCTTTTATAGGTCCCCTGGATGTATTGCAAGGCCTTAGTGTAGACTTGAATATTTAATCACATTAACAATATGGGGCAGAACAGCCATTAGGGTGTGACAATGGAACGTCATGATGGTGTCATAAGAATGTAAGACAAGGGTTGTTGTTTTTTTTTTTTAATTAAGGTAAAGAGAAAATTGGAAGCGATGATAGAAAACAAGGACAATTTGACCCGGAGGCCATCCAGTCGCGAGTGCTGAAATGTTTATTTGAGCATCCAAACCTGCTCTTACTGGGACCTGAACGTCCCACAGGAGTGCAAGCACGTGGAGAGCATGAGCAGGTGATCTGCTTCTGTTAACTGCTGGCCAGGCTAATTAAGAAAAAAAAAGCTTGAAATGGTTTATTGCGGATTTCTGCGTTTACATCAGCGATGTAAATGTGTCGCTGGTTGCTCTGCTGGATATATTTACTACTTTTGGGGCATTCCGGTTTCTCAGTCATGGCATTTTACAGCCATCGGAAGCAGAGCCTTTTGGACGTGTTTATGTGTAATATCGTAAAGAGGGTTTTTCAGGACACCGTTTGTCTCTTAAAAATGCTGCTCTCGGGTTTTTTGCTATGCTCAGGACAGGCCCTTCCTCAGGGCTGAGCTGCTGAAGGGTCTCAGCAAGTCCCTGGCTGGGGACGTGTAGCTCTGGAGCAGGGATGAAGGTGGCAAGGAGGGCTTGGCTTAGACCTCTGTAAAGCAGTGAGTCTGTGGTGATAGGACAAGGGGGGATGGGTTCAAACTGGAAGATGGGAGGTTTAGATTGGAAGTTTGGAGGAAATTTGTCACTCTGAGGGTGGTGAGACACTGGCCCAGGTTGCCCAGGGAAGCTGTGGATGCTTCATCCCTGGAGGTGTTCAAGGCCAGGTTGGACGGGGCCTTGAGCAACCTGGTCTAGTGGGAGGTGTCCCTGCCATGGCAGGGGGTTGGAACTAGATGATCTTTAAGGTCCCTTCCAACCCAAACCATTCTGTGATCTGTGATTCAACACTGTTTCAGCAGGGTCGAGCCAGTAAATACCGGTTTAGAGATGAAAACTAAAAGGGCTGGGAGTGCTCTTCCCATAAAATCCAACACCTTTTTCTGTTTTGGTAAACAGTAGGACTTTCCGAAAGGCTCCTGCAGAGCAGCCCCTTAAGGGTCTCCCATCCACCCCGACCACAAAGCACAGCGTAGGGGTTGGCAGGAGCAAATACACCATGGAAAGAGAGTAAAGCGTGTCTTGGCCAGGCAGCCCCTCCGTCCTGCCTGGGATCTGTCTCCTCTGTCTTGCAGAACCACGGAATCGTGTTGGTTAGTGGAGACCTTTAAGATCGTCAAGGCCAACTATTAACCCAGCTCTGCCAAGAAGGGAAGAGTAGCTCTTGCGTGTGCATGTCACTGCTGGATTTGCTGACCCACTGTACGCAGAACGCAGGGGGCCCTCTTGCAAACTCTGTGGAGGTCCAGCACCTCTCACACCGCTGGCCAAAGGCACTGAGGCTGCCTTGGAAGGTGACTCCATGTAGCAGTGCTGTCCTTCACCTGGTGAGGAATGATCTGTGGGTCTGAGCTGGGGTGGGCAGAGCCCAAACCACCCGAGAAAGAAGCACTGAGCTGTAGTGATGCCCAGTGACAGGACAAGGGGCAACGGGCACCAACTGGAACCCAGGAGGTTCCATGTGAGCAGGAGGAGAAACTTGTTTGGTGTGAGGGTGTCGGAGCCTGGCCCAGGCTGCCCAGAGAGGTTGTGGAGTCTCCTTCTCTGGAGAGGTTCTAAACGTGCCTGGACACGATCCTGGGCCCCCTGCTCTGGGTGAGCTGCTGGAGCAGGGGGTTGGATGAGATGATCTCCAGAGGTCCCTTCCAACCCCACCATGCTGGGATTCTGTGATTCCGTAGCATGTCATCCCCATCTCCACGCTGCCCACCAGCACCCAGCCACCGCAGAGAAAAAGCCATCCCTGAGCTCTCACTCCCACCACAGAACTCCACAGCACAAGGGAAGAGCTCATTAAACGTGACTTTATTGAGTTCCATTGTACAATTTTTTTTTCACGTCTTCCTCCTTTCTTCTCTCCATCTTCCCCTTGATGTCTCCACCCTATAGATACAGGACAACATTAAAGTTTGTTGGCTGTGTTACCCAGACCAGGTCCAGCCTCAGCTTCCTTTTTTTGTCAGTTCGATGTATTTTTGTTTGTTTGTTTTCCACAATAAGCAATCCATGATTTTCATCCATGATTTTTCATCTGCTCCATGGTTGGAGCAGAGTAACTTTCAGATGGTTTCCTCACACCCTCGCCACCCCCCTTGGTCTGTTCTGGGGGTAGTTGCTGCCTTTTGTTACCAAGTCATTTCTCAGTTGAATTTACCTCAAAAATAAGTGCAAAAAAAAGAGTCATGGACCAACCAAAATCCTCTAAAAACTTGGTGGGCACCAAAAATGTACCTTTTTGCGACCAATTAACTTTTTTCCACGGCGCCCTTTCCGTGTTAGCACAAAGTCAAGAAAGAGGAAACAAACCCGTGACGGTGCAACTGCTACTTTATTTGAATATATAAGAAACAAGAAATCCCGACTATAAAGCCCCTCTCGCTGTTGTCGTGGTGTTTCAGCTGCCACCAGCTGAAGCGAGGTACCAGACCAGGAGGTCTCGGCTCTTCCATCGCTTATTTTTGACCTGAGCACTGAGAAATAATATTTGATTTCTTCCATGTAACAATGAAATTTAGCATTAGATACGGGGGAAAAAGAAAGAGATAGCTGGGGTTTCGTTATTTAATTTACCCGATTTGTTGTATGTAGAACGTTAGTGTTGTGTGAGGTCTCTGAGTGAAGATGGTGGTCGCTTTTTACATGGTACAGAGCGACTTCTTAAAACTTTCTGTGACTCGTGGGACCTGAGGAGCGTTCCTCCTTCGTGCGCCTTTGCGGAGGTTGTTCGCGCGCTCCGGAGCGGGTCCTTTCTCTTCCCTTTCCCGTGAAACTTCGGGCAGCGCATTGTCTCACGACAAGTGACCAAACCCACCCCCCCCAAAAAAAAAAAGAAAAAAAATCAATTTGTAATCTGACTTGAGGGTTTTGATTTCCTCTGACGAGTTTCAATTTCATTAAAAGCAACCTTACTCGAAGATAAAAGAGCTCCTTGAAGGGTAAAACGGGGAATTGTCTCAAAGCGTATAAAGAATCCCAACTCTTTTGTGCCGTTTATTCAGGGCATTAATTGTGCGCCGGGGCGGGCGGTGTCGGTTGGCAGATGCGCCCTTATCGGCCCCGCGATCTGCGCGAGGCCGGGGGGGCGAGGGCTGGAGAAGAGCACAAGGGCTCGCATTCAAACGTCGTTCCTCGGCGTATCGACACTTCAGTTATCAACAGCCCTTATTATCTGCTTCGCGGCGGATCGCAGCTTGCCGCTGACATAATAAGCTACAAATCACTGGCGGGGGCCGTTCTGCATTCTCCTAATTGTGTGCGTTCTTCAGAAAAAAAAGAGAAAAAATTATCGCCGGGCTTCTTGGTCTTGATGAGAAATTGACATTTTCGTGGCGGAGCCGGGCGAGCGCGATGGGGGGAGATAAGAGCTGGAGTTGTTTTAAAGGAGCGCAGCCATTCTTTCCGAGGCCTCTTTATTGCTCTAGTTGACCCACTTGATGAGTATGGATTTCATGAGGTCTTTTTCAGCGTTTGAACTATGAAAGGTTCAGAATGACACCACCCCTTATAGACAAAAGATAACCTTGCCCTTTGAATATATCGATTCTTTATTAACTAGGCTGTTTAATGCAATGAAATGAGGCATTAGATTGAAGCCTATTTCAAGTGCTTTGAATAATCTTTAAAAGCTTGAAAGACTTTAAAAAGCTGCTCTGCAATAATTGGCAGATACTTTTAGAGACCCCGTTCCTTCCTTCTGATGAAGGGATTTTTTATCACCTTCCCATGTCTAAACTCACTACAGGCTGTATTTTTCTCACCGGGGCTACTAGCGACTTAGAGACAGGGATGTGGTGTAGGTGGTGGGTTGCTCTAGGACTTGTCATAGAATCACAGAGCCTTAGAATCCTCTTGGTTGGATGACCGTCGAGTCCAACCACTAACTCAGCACTGCCAGGGCACCTCGAAACCAGAGCACAGAATCATAGAACGTTTAGGTAGGAAAAGACCTCTAGGCTCATCTAGTCCAACCTTTGCTGAGCGTCTCCCTAACCCCTAGACCTCAGCACCGCAGCTCCATGGCTTTGAAGCACGTCATTCCTACCACAAAAATGCGCAAATTTTCTTCCTGTGTGTTTTCTTTGCACTGGAAGTTGAGATGAACCGTTTAGATGCTCATTATTCAAACGTTTGGAATAAACCTAAGAGGAAAAGCACCAGTAGGCACCACGCAGACTTTCATCCCTAGGAACCATCTTATTTTTTAGCAGGATGCATCTGACTGTGCCACTGGTTAAACATGATAGACGGACACTCAACGTGGAACAATTGCCAATGCATCATAATAATTAATAATAATAATAATCCAAAGCACTCTGTATTTTTAACATCTGTTTTCATCAAACGTAAAAACTGTGGAAATACTGGAGAAGAAAGGAAACATAGTTAAATATCCCGGTCTTCCTTCTCTGTAAGCGGTGACTGCAGCCAACGGGACCTTCTCATCTCACCGCACCGCTCGGCTGCTGGAACACGGGGCGGCGAAGGCGAGGCTCCGGCCCGCGGCGCGTCCTTCGGCAGCTCGGGCACGTACAGCAGCACATGGACCCGGCAGCTCGGAGTGTCCCGGTGCCTCCTCGAAGCTGTCAGCAGGGTAGTGACGGGACAAACCTCGCGGAGCGAGCTCCCTGCTTTACTCTGCTCGTGCAGCCAGACCCGGCTCCTGTGCAAACGCCCCTTTTCTCGGTGGTCGCACGCAACGACGGGCTGGGGAACCTGCGCCTCCGGGCTCGGCCTTGGAACCATCTCCCACAGAAGAGCCCCGGGCTCGGAGGCCGAGTCCCACCCACCTCGGTGGGTTTGGATTTCTCCGGGCGTCGCACGGCCCGCGCTCTGGAGAGTGAAATATTTGTGTGATCGTAATTAGCAAAAGCGTTCGCTTCCTTATCGGCGCTTGCGAGACAAGTCGGTCGGCCGTCGGTGGCGAACGGCCGCGTGGAGAATTTGGGTTGTGCCGTGTTTAAAATTACCTTTCCTGTTCACAGGCCTTTACAAAAATCATCAAACCGAGAAAGGGGAAAAAAATAAAATAATTACAATTGCTCTGCTGTTACCTTCGCAATACAAAAAGTGTGTCTGAAGCACAGGTTTGGTTAAACACTTCACCGAGGCTGAGCAACAAGTCGCTGCCAGGCTGCGGAGCGGAGGTCTCCTTCCTCATCCGCCTCCTCCTCATCATCCTCCTCCTCAGGGCTGCCTGGGCACCGAAAAACCCGCGTCAAGGATTGTGCTTTTCCTTAACCGAGATGTAACCTCTGGATTCTGGTGTTTAGAAACGAAACCCCCAGTGTGGCGTCGCTTGGGTTTTGTGTTTAGTCACTTTTTTTTCTTTTTTTTTAAAATCATCAAACCGGATAAAATTACTAAATTAAAAAAAAAAAAAATTCACAGACAAGAAATACTTTAATTAAATATTGTGTAAAATGAACATTTTTTTTTTTTTTATACAGTTAAATATATGAAAAAATGTACAGATAAAACAATCTTATTGTAGGGTCTTTAACAGTAAAATCTACCATTTAGTGAAGCTTTCCCTCTGGAGACAATGAAGCGATGAGTGCATCGACTACGTCATCTAAAAACACAAACAGGTCGCATTTATGGAAAAACTTGCAAACTTTCTTAACATGTACACGTGACCTCTTCTGGAGAGCAAAAACCCTTTACTCGGACTAAACAGAACGGAGGCAATTCAGTTCCAAAGTGACTTCTCAGGCTTTTCCCCGTAGCTAAGTCGCAGCTCTGTATCGGTCCTTGAACCCTTTCAGAAACGCTTTACTAAAAAATAAAAATTAAAAAAAA
>VZZY01019311.1:0-25435 GCA_013400335.1 Eurystomus gularis
GTTCACAAGGGTTTGTAGTAATAAGACAAGGAGCAACAGTTTTCAGCTAGGAAAAGATAGATTTAGGCCAGATATTAGAAAAAAGTTCTTTAACATGAGGGTCACAGAGCACCAGAACAGGCTGCCCAGAGAGGTGATGGAGGCCCCATCCCTGGAGTCATTCAAGGTCAGGCTTGATGAGGCTCTGAGCAACCTGACCTAGGTAGATATCCCTGCTTGTGTAGGGGGGTTGGACTGGATGACCTCTGGAGGTCCCTTCCAGCCTAAAACATTCTATGACTCTATGAAAGAGCTCAAGAAGTGGAACTTGAGGGTTAAAAAGTAAACCTGAGCTGTTCAAAACTGTTTAGCTGAAGTCGGGGCAAGACATGCATTTAGGAGATGACTCTTTGCTGAAGTATTAACAGATCAAGCTCATCTGTACGTCCTGCTGGAAGTGATGACAGTGACTCACTGAAGGACATTTTCCTCTCTGAATCATGGGTGACACTGTGCCCCACTCAGGGTTGTCCAGAAACCGTACAAAGCACAGTCAGTCTTGGCTGCATCCAGGCCCCAACACATGCAAGAGCAAACCAGACACCTTCCCCTCTCTGAGAACAAAACCGTGTGGATGTGGACTTGGGCAGGGAAGTGCCATTATTTTATAAGGCTCTCAGATCACCAGGGAAACACAGCTCTGCCTTGACTCCTCTTAACAGGAATGCTAGATTGGATTTGATTACATTCAGGCTTCTTTTTAATTAGAAATTGGATTTTTTCACTTCCAGTGAGTTACAACAAAAGTTGATAGAGTTGTGAATTTTTGTCCAAGATTTGGTTGCCATAACTGTCATTTTTAGTGGTCCTATACTAGCATCTACAGGTCTCTCATACATCCTACCCCCAAAGAGATCAAAATCTCAAGAGACAAAACAGAGTGTGCGCAGAGGGAGGTGAAATGATCTGGTGCAACGTCTCCAGAGAGCCAACACAGCACAGCTGCCTCGATACCTGCCTCAATGCCACATCTGCCATTCTTGGCCTCCATTGTTAACTTCCACAACACTGATGTTTTCAAGCTAACCACTGTTCCCCCACTGGCTTTTGGGCCTTAAGGAACATTAAATCCCTTAATCTTTAAGTAGAAATACCCACAGCAGCAGTGCAAGCTGGCTGTGTTGAAAGAGACCTATACAGCATCAGATAGATACCTGACTATCAAATAACGCCAGCCTGTATCTCCTGCCTACTGGAGCTCCAGCACCCACTAGAGATGTATTAGGATGTTAGTTTGCCTCTACCAATTATCACTTGGGGTACCCATAGAAGAACAGGCAATGTAGAAGCATGACTAAAACTGCTAAAAGCCAAACTTTTGTCTGCATCTATATCCCAACCACAGCTACCTCGTGATTAGTGCAAGTACCCTTTGTCAGTGCTAACAGGTTTTTATTGCATGGTGTCCCATTCCTCCTAAGAGGAGCTGGTGATCAGTAGACCTTTGTGATGGATGCTGAAGGTCTTTCTTGGCCAAGCCTATCAAAGGTGATGCTGCAGAAGACGCGCCCTTACTCCAGACAGAAAGTGGCACTGTGGCAACAGGGAAACAGAGGGCTCAGCAGCAAGGCAAATGATACCCAGATCCCTTTTTTGCACTGGGTTATGGTGTCATTACTAATATGAGGACAGAAATCAGACACCTAGCAGGCCTGAGAGGCAATGCATGGCTTGTGTTGAAGAGAAGAATCAGAGAAAGATTAAAGAAAAGGAACTGGATGGCCAGATGAGGTGGAGAGGGGACTGCATCGCTTCAGATGCACTCAGCAGCCACCAGGCCCCCTGAGCAGCACTTGGGAGATGCTGATCTGTACAGCCCTGCTGCCACAGTGCAGAGCTCACCAAACCTGGAAGAGGAGCAGCCATTCACCTTTGATGTCAGGAATCAAGGTAATGGGGCAACTTCTCTACTCCTGCAAATTGGACCATTTATTTAAAGCCCTTGGAGCTACACTCTTTAATGCCGGTAGAGAGTTTAGCGCAGCAGTGTCTGTTTTACGACCAAGCCAAACAGAACTCGGCATGTCTGGAAGATCACAGTTTCCAGGGCACCTGCCTCAGAGATCCTGTCCAGAGCAGAGTTTTAAAGGCACAATTCAAAGAATTGATGAGAGACTGAAGGAAGACAGATAAGGAAGCAGAAACAAGTGCCAGCTGGAGAGCTGCAGGAGGAACGATGGGGTGACAATGAGCAGGTGAATAATGAGCAGGATGATAAGGACTGGTATGCCCTTAGGAAGGAAGGAATGAAGGGTCAGTATGAAAGGGCATGAAATGATCTTCAGAGGGAAAACATGAGGAGTACTGTTAAAAAGTATTTTTTTTAAATGGGACAATATTAAGGTTTAGGGTCAGGCCAATCCACTAGACCTGTAACAGACACTCTGTTAACTCCTCTTCCCCCCCGAAAAGAGGAAGAGAAAGGGAATAAGGGAGAGAGACTTTTGGATCTCTACTAACCCCCCCCTTCCCTTCCCAAATGGGAAGAGAAAAAGGGATAGAGAGACAGGGATTAGAAAAGAAAACTGAAGCAGCTTTAATGAGAAAAAATAATGATAAAATGGGATATATACAAACCAGTACCTATCTATTTATCTATCTACCAGCTACAACCCCCCCCTCCTCAGATGCCAGCCATTGATGCAGAGAACTTGACCCTTGTGATTCTTTAACTTTACACTGAATATGCCACACATGGGATGGAATACCGCATTAGTCAGCTTAGAGTCACCTGTCCTGGCTGCTCCTCCCTGCAGGTGTCACCTCTTACTGCACCCCCAGTGTGGTACACAAGAGTTAGCAGTGACCTTGGTCTGCACTCCAATCCTTGGTAGTAACTCTAAACATCAAGTGTTATCACTGTTAGAAGCAGACTTTGTCTGCAAAACTGTGCTGTTAACTTCAGAAAGTGCAGTTAGTTAGAAGAGACTGAGCTGAAAAGTAAAATACTGAACAGAATTAGAATTGTTCTGTTCTAGCTCAAACCGGGACAGGCAATTGAAGTGGCACTGGGCCATGGCTAATGAAAGCAGAAAAGGCATTGGATGGATCCCCCTCACCAGCTCATGGAGAATGGCCACAGGGCATCACTCTGCTTACAGATATGAACCTGAATGGTTGTAAAAGTTAGCTGGAGGCCTGTGTGTTTTGGTTTCTTCTGCACCAGAGGAAACCTTGGAGGGCTACATGGGGAAATGATGCAAAGCCAAGCAAACTCTCACAGCTTTTACCTACCTTCTGCAACAGAAGAGACCCTGAATACTTAGTCACAATGGAGTACAGCTCCCCACCAAAGGCATCTGCCCAAGACTTCACCCTAAAAAGAGGAAAAAAGGAAAGTAAGTGTTAATAATTCAAAGGTAGCAGAACTGCTTCCTTCTGCAGACAGTGAAAACTCCATCTTCCTGAGTATGAACACCTCCCACTTCTTTAAGCCACTATAGTGGCAACAGTTTCTCCCCTGATTACTAGCCAGGCAAGTAAAAAAGAGGCACGGGCTGCTGTTGGACATTCTGCTCAGGACATTGGTCAGCAAGGAGAAACAGTGAGTTCTGCTGGTCACTGCATTTTGAGGGGAATTCGTCTCACCTAACTTTAGAGGTACAAAAGGTGTACATCTGGTCTTAGATGTCATCTGGCTTCCTCTATTGTTAGGAAAGTTAAATAAATACCTTTTTGAAGACACCTATTTGTCTTCACTCATTGCAGACAGAGCCTGGAGTGAAGGACTAGACACCTAATGCCAAGACTGCTGAAGAGAAATAAGTATCAGACCTGAAAGATGTTGTCAAGATTCACCCCTTGGATTCAGTTCCTAGAGCTGTGTGGGGCAGAGACTAATGAGCCAGATGAATTCACTGCTCTCAGTGGAGAGACTATGGCTTGATAATGCCAGAGTAGATTATGCACCTTGTCAGTGTAAAATACTACTCGCATTTATGCCATCCTGTAAATAATCTATGATAGCAATACCACATGGAGAACATACGGATGCTGAAGAGCAGCCTGAACATAGAGTCATCCAAATCAAAATAGATGGCTCTCATAATTGACAGAGCACTTCATCAGAAATCTGTTACATGATTCACATTAGGCAGTTCCACCTACATGCAGATCCTTCAACAAGGATTCATTTAGGAGACATTTATTCACAGGAATAAAAGGCCTTTTCCACTTACCTGAATATACTAATTATTTATGGGGTGCAGAGTCTTACCTATGGCTTCCAGTAGATTTCTTCCAGTCCTAAGCAGACTTTAACCTCAGGGTCTGATTTCCCAGTGCATTGCACCACTTTCATGACAGAATAATATCCCAACATAGAGATGAGCTCTGGAGTAAAGCCAGCACAGCAATGGTGGAATAATCACAACAGCTAACTTTAGCCTAGGAAAGCCTGTTTAGGCTCCTTTCTTGCAAATAGAGACAGATAGGCGGCTATAGGAGGGTGATTTGGAGCATACACAAGGCTGCTTCTGCTCTGAACTGCACCTCTCTCCACTGCCTATAAAAAGAGTATAAAGAGAGAGTGGGTGCCTTTTTAAATCCCTCCTTAACTGGCAATGAGGCATTAATTTCTAACCACTTAGTGTGATCTAGCACCAGCTGAAGTCAATAAGAACAAGATTTCTTCTTTTTTTTCTGGTTTGTTTTTCTTTTTTTTCTTTTGCATTGTGCTCTACGTCTTATTTTGACAGCCAGAGCTTTTATCTCTTCATTTCATTCTTAGAGAAAAAAGAATACAGGTATTTGCTAGGACACCAAGATTTATTGTCCCATATCAGAGTTATTCTAGCAAGCCTAGAATAAAGGAGGAAATCAGAAACAGGGTCCCACTGGGATGCTTTCCTGTTTGTCGTAGTGACTGATGCATTCCCTGAGATACGAGGAGCTCTGCATCAACATTTAACTCGATGCCCATCTGCTGCTGCTGGTTTTACATCTTTTATGTATGAGGTGCTTTGTGCCAATATTAACTAATATTTTCCAGTCTCCTCACCTTTTACTGTAGAAAGAGGGAACATAAGCATGAAGTTTGGGATAGTAGTTTGAGCAGGAAGGTTCATTTTTACGTCATTTTCTTACCCCCCCCCCCAAAAAAAAACAAAACACCTCAGGGACTGAGCTGGTCTCAAAGCAGAGGAGGAAGGAGTCACAAAATTGGGGGGGAGCAGAGAGAGGGCCAGAGACTGACAGCTTTGGAGGGCTGGTGAAAGTTAGGGTGCACAGAGGAATGAGAGAGCACAAAGGTCCTGAAGCTGTGTGACAGGGCTGAAGAGTGGGAAATTAAGAATATATGGCGGAATTTCATGGAAATTGAAAAGGAGGCAAGTGAAGATGCAGAAATACGCTGGCATTTACATATTTAAAAGACAATTATTTGCCAGGGAAGGGAGTGACCTTAGAGTACTGGGAAATTAAGGGTAACCTGCTGAATTTAAATAGGTTTCCTTATGTTTTTCATAAACAAGTGAGAGAAAAGGTCAGCCTGAAATTCATCAGGTTTCAGAGAAATTTCATCTAAGGCTGCTGGCTCCATGAACTCAGGAGCAGATGTATAGAGGTGGTAGAGGTAGCCTAAAGAGGTCATACCAGGTTGATTTTCACTTCTCCCACCAGCATTTCCTGATTTTTCCGGTACCCCAAGAAGCAAAGGGAAGCAATCCCCAAATCCTCACCATTCTCGCAGCTGCAAGCACTCCTGCCTGTGCCATGGCCAGCAGAGCCGTGACCAGGAAGAAAGAGGAAGTGGTTTCCACGCTGAACTTGCACCCCAGAAGCATTAACTGATTGAGCAGATTTCTGCACTGCTGGAGTTAAAGCTGAGCGAGCTTTGCAAAGATGTGAATAAGCTGGCGATGAGCTGAGCGTGGTGCAGCAAAGCCAGGCACAACTTGGGGAGCAGCACAGGCCAACTTAGCCGTGTGTCACTTAACTGTGATGGAATCCAGCTGGTCTTTAAAAGACTCTGGTTTTGTGCCCCCAAAATGGCCTTGTGTAATCCATGGAGCAGGTCCATTTGCTGTTGATTTACTCCCTTTGGTTCTCTGGCCAATGTGTTCTTCTACTGAAATTTCATTCAAAAAGGGCAACTTTTGTGTTTTAATTAAATTAATGAGTGGATTTGAAATACGGGGGATTAATTCAGCTGCTGGCCTGGTTTTGATACCAGGGGAGAAAAGTTCTTTTTCTATTGTTTATTCTTCATTCTTGTACATGAATAAGTTCCAAATTGAGCAAAGTGACATAACTCTTTTCTCAGTAGTAAAGGGCTATCACATTATAACCAAGCACATGAGGAAAGGATTTGGTCAGAGTCTGCCTGCTTGTAATCACGGCACTTGTATTCGGTGGTGAAGACAGCAAAAAGGAGGGGCTGGCTTTTCGATGTCATAGATTTCAAGGCCAATAGGTGTTTCTGTGCAGTATTTACCCCGAGCATGGAAAGCTGATTTTTATTTTGCACAGTCTGAAATGATCAGAAGTTGGATTTTACTCTGTGCAACCTCTGCGTCCTTTTTGTGAAACCCAAATCAGAAGCACTTTGCTGAGGAAGGGCTGGATAGTGCAGCCAAGAGTAAAACTGGTGGCAAAGTTTCCTGAGCCCCCCCTCGGATAAAGTCAGCAGAACTCTTGGTAAGCACGTGGGCTGTATTGCTGAGCACACCTGCGAGGGTCTTACTGGCAATTTTGGAATATACAACATTTTCTCAATCTCAGGAAAGGGCTTGGTCTGACTTTGTTCGGTTTATTAGACATATTTCCTCCTGAAACTGGATGGCAGTGCTGTCTCCTCTCCAGACCAACGCACTGTCCTGCACAGATAGACTTATCCCAGCCCCAGAGAAGCTGCCCCATGACAACTTTTACCAACCATGGTGCTGACCTTCTTAATCCTTAAAGGATTAAACTTGCCTAAATCAGTTTAACAAGGTGAAGTTTTTATAAACTCAGTTTGCTGGGAGCTGGTAGCCTCCTGGTGAGCTGCCGTGGTGGGCTGCACTGCTGACAGGGAGCTTTCCAGCAGCGACCGTGTCAGAGGAGCTGCTCATGCACACCAACACGCATGTGGGAGTGGGTGCCCTGCAAGCCTACCTCCAAAAAGGTGCATCAAGATTCCCTGCATGTGCGCTAGTGCCTGGGCCCAAATGCAGCACATGCACAAAACCTGGCTGTTTGTGCTTTGTATTGCAGCTCAGCTTTTCATTTCTATGCTCCAGAGCTCTGAGAAGGACTATTATGCCCTTTGGAGTAACGTGGAGCAGGAACAAGCAAGAAAAGGTGCTGTGGCCTCTTTCCTCTAGTTAGCCTTCTCTCACTAACATCCCCTGACATCTGCGCACAGGAGTAAACGTGTGTGTGTGTATTAGCCAGGCAGCATAACTGCGCATGAAGGCTTTTTTTCAGCTGTCAGCGGATCAGACCAACACAAGGGGTCAGAGCTTTGGAGCTACAAACCGTGCACTGCGTGATCTAGATCTCGTGTATGTCAAAGAGGTGCGTCTTCGCTCAAACACCCTGTGCCAGATCCTGACCAGTGCTTTGCATCCCAGGTTGTCCCCAGCAGGCTGCAAACCAGCAGTGTCTGCTGGGACTGCCCTACTAAACCAAGGAGCTGCTAAACTGGGGCTGATTCCATCTGCCTCCATGGCTGAATCTCCACAAGTTGCACTAGTGGTGGGGGTTTTATGAACACGTCTTTAAACTGGGTTTGTCTTCTGCTGCCCAGTGCATTAAGTAGAGCATTAATAGATGTCAAAGTGCTTAACTAAAGCAGATGAGTATCATTGCTCTGCTTGACAAACAGGCAAAAGGAGGCATTGTATCCACGCTAGACCTGGGAACTAAATTTGTGGCTCCTGTGCCTGTATCCTCTCCCAGGAGCCACCGCCACCATCCTAAGGAAATGCCACCCCCCCTGCAGCCACGTGCCCCTCCGGAGGAGCCTGCACCCGCAGTGCCTGTCGCTGCTGGAGAGGCACTTCCACCCGCCTGCCCGTGCCCATGGCATTGCCCACTCCACACCAGAAACACCCCATGCCAGAGAGACGGGAACACTTACGTCTCCAGTGGGATCTTCGTCTGGGCCCTGCCAGAGGGCAGGAGGCAGAAGAGCCAGAGCATCATCCACGGGACGGCCCAGGGCCCCATCCTCCACATGCCAACCATCAGCAAGGGCACCGGCCGGCGGGATGCGGGGGCTCCCCGCCCTTCCTGCTGCCCCGAGGGGGGTCCCGTGCGGCCCCCGCCATGCTGCTGGGCTGAGTGCCCTGCTGATGTGGGGCTGAGCCCCGGCGTGACCCCGGCTGCCTCCGCCCTGGGAATGTCGCTCCTGCTGCCGGGCACCGTTAGTGGTCTCTGGCGTAGGGTGGGCGGCCAAAAACCCACCGGAGACCCTTGTTGGTGGGCACCCACGGGTGCGATGTGTCTCTGTGCCCCGAGGAGCAGCCACGCCAGGAGGGAGCTCTGTGCCGGGAGCTGCAGCAGCTACGTAATCCCCGCCAGCCCCTTAATCCCCTCACCAAGCAGCAGCAGCCGCAGATTTAGGGAAGTGGAGTGGGATAAAATCACCCTGGATTACTCTGATTCCTGAAGACGGGTCTCAGCTTCTCCAGCCGGAGGTCAGGCTGTGCCTGCTTTAAAGAGGTAGCATCCATGCCCCCCAGAAACATCCCTGACCTTTGATCTCTGTCTGGCAGGGCCTCCCTGTCACCTCACAGGATGCTGGTGGGTTGCTCTGGCAGGTCATCCAGTACCATCTCCTCCCCTGGGGTTGGGACCAAGAGCATGGGGTGCATGGTGGGCTCCTGCACGCACTAGCAGATTTGTGTCATACCACTGCTTGGTGCTGAGGTTTGCACAGGCCTGACAGGGCTGGGCAGAGCTGATGTCTTGGCAGCATCCAGTGCAGGTCCTGCTGAGGCACTCGTCCTCCAAGTCATGTCTGGGGACCTCACGCAGGCGAGAGGAGAGGAGGGAAAAGGGGCAGTGAGAAGCAAAAATGGCATGAAAAAAATTACTCTGCCAGTTTAACTGATTGCCTTGTAATGGAAGTGATTATTTATTAATAGTTGAACCTCTCTGTTTGGGCAACATTCAGTTGAGATTTCCATACCCTCATCTGTGACTGGAGACCAATGAATCAAAGGAGCCCAATGGCTGAACTTGATGAATAGCAGCAAGTAGCAAACTGCGCACTCAGATGAGGGGCATGCTATATAAGCTCATTATCGTCACGAGAAGTATGAATTATAAATAACTACAGATACTGCAGCAGAAAATTATACATGAGTAGAGCGACCTGTTGAACAGCTTGACTCTATGGCTATGAATTAACCCATTTATTATGGTATCTTACTATCATCTTTTGCGCCCTTACAATTGGCTTATTTAATATAAAATGCAAAGCCGTGCTAGATCATTAGGTTTCTTGTAAGGATGTGGAGGGGAAAACTGGCTGTCAAAGCACTGAAGTGAAACTAAGGCACCTGTTATGGATGTGCTACAGAGTGCAGCATTGGTGCCGCACATTAAGTGGGATAATGGAAGTGGCAGAGGAAATATAGAGAAGGGAATAAAACCGTGAAATGTGGAATAGAGGTTAAATTGTATGATGAAGAGGCTGAAAGCCTGGGGTGAGCAATTAAGTAATTACAGGAATAACTCACCTCAGGATAAGATGGTTTTGTCATTTATTACAGTCTTTACTCCAGACTAAGTATCTTTTTGAAAGTTACTATCATCTTCACACAGAGCTTGTGGGCCTGAGGGGCAGAAATTTCCAGATGATGTTCTTAAGTCTGTGCAAAGAGCTACACGGAAAGGTTGAAATGGTTCTTTCTGACCTTAAAATCTACAGAAAATCAATTTCTACCCACACAAACACTCTAGAGACAGTGCCTTCAGGGTACCACATGGCTGTACGGCACATGCCACAGGTCACCACATGAAGGCAACAGGCAGAGCAGATCTGGATCTTCGTAATACATTTCTCAAATGGCCAAAACGTGCTATGGGAACCCTTGCCCCAAAAACGGGTACGTACAAATCTGAATGGCCCCAGGGGGAACCTGGAGGTGGGGACAATACAGAGAATTCTTCCCCCCAAAATGCTTGTGTCAGATAAGGTGTGTAGGGTGGTGCCCATGGGAACAGAAGGAGCTGATTGCACTTCCCCTAACCCTAGTATCATGCTGCTGGAACTAGTGACCATGGGGCTGGACTTCTGCTGCCTCCTCCTTCCTCTGTAGCCTGAAAAGAGGTGAAGGTTGCTCTTAGAGGAGCTAAGAAGACTGACCATGAAGGTCTCATTTCTCCGTGTTTACCAGGATCAAAAATGAGGGGTAGCACCCAGGGTGGCAGGCTTCCCTGAGAAGATAAAAAATCATGTTCTGAAAAAAAGCTGAAATGTGATCTGAAGGCAGGAGAATCAACATTTTCTTTTTGCTTTGCAAGGAGCCCTATAAAATAGTTATTGTGAGTGATTTTTGCGGGATCCTTTCACTAACCTTTCCAGCCACTATCTGCGGTTTGCAGCTGGGACCCAGGTTAATCCACATGGGCTCTGGTGAGAGCCCTGGTCTGGGTGTGTTTGAAAAACCCTGAAACACTGATAGAAAAGTTAATGAGACACCGTGACATGCTGAACTGGGAGATCCAGATCCCTTTATTTGGATTTATCTCATTTACTAGATATAGCTCACTTAACGCCTTAACGATCTAAGGTTGCAAGGGAGTGAGATTTGAAGATGAAATGAAAATAACATGGAAAACTGAAAAACCCCAGGTGACTAGAGAGTCCTTAATGGGATTAGTGTGCATCCAGTTACTTCTGCAGAGCTCAGCCACCACAGTGAGTGAGCCCAGTTGGAGCACAAGGAGGAGATAAACAAGGGCAGGGTCTGACTACGGAAAAAGGAAAATGAATCCTGTGAGAAAGAATGAAAGCAAACACATAATAAGGATTGAGAATTTAAGGTGGCAAGAGGTATGGGGTGAGTGAGTACAGCAAATTAGAGCTAAATTTGCAAAATCATGGGGCAATAAGAAGTTGCCGGGGTGATTTTGTGCTGTGTTTACAGGGAGGGGAAAGATTTACCAGCTCTATTCATTTCTGGCTTAATTAGAATCAGAGTTCAGTTTGTATTATCTTGTTATGAGAAGGTACTGGCAAATGTCAAGACCAACCAAAGAGCAAATACCATTAAAACACTGGTGTAAGCAGTGTTTGAGGAGCATTTATTAAAGACAGTGGGAATCCTCATTTGTTTAATGCATTCATGTGGTGGCCATGCCCTGGACATGCCTGAGCAGACTAACGTGTAGTCTTACAGCAGGATAAATATAAGGAGAATGGAGCAAAATGAAGAAAGGGGAGCTCTGCACTGAGCATCAGAGAAAGCTGATTAGAAAGATATGCTGGGCATGGCATAACCTCTTGAGGCAACCTCTCTCCATGCACTACTGGTCAATAAGGCATATTTTGTAGCAGCCAAGCGTCTTTGTTAGAAAGTCAGTTGGAACAGGGGATATGGCAACAACCCTGAACACAGCAAAGAGAAAATTGTGCAGCTTCATTGAGATGAAGAGCAGATGGGACAGTGTCTCAGCCTCCTCAGGCATGAAGCTCATTGTGATGCTACTCTTGTTTCCAGGAGCTTTGTCGGGCTGAAGCTGGTCACCAGAGACACTTCTTCCCCATAGGACCCATAGTACTGATCTCACAGTTGGCCCATGCAGTGAGGCAGGGTTGTTCCCTCCTGGGAATACTCTGGACTATTGTTTCAGGGCCCATATGGAGTGAGCATCAGGGTCCTTTTTGCACCGTAGATATCAGGAGTGGGGAAGGGCCTGCAAAAGTTCAGCACTGACTTGTTTTTCATTCTGGAGACACTGAGATCTTGCTTTGTGCCTGCCACCACTGCATATCTCAAAGCAAGTCTTTGCTCCATCATGATTCTGAACTTAAAACATCTGGGATATAATCACTTAATAAGAATAATTTGCTTTGATTTTGAATAACTTAAAACAAGGCATGTTGGGAATAAACTCTGCAGTCTTATTCGAAGTAGATGCATTTATCTGAGATCATAATCTTCTGCCTCTCATTATCTCTTGGCAGGACTCCTTAGCTAAGTATCTGGGTACAAAAGCTCCTTTCTGCTTGAGAAACTGCTCTCTCAACAGTGCTTGAGCTTCTGTCCCATTCAGGAGATACGAGGATGATGTCTCTGGCCTGTCTGAGTAGGTTTAACCATTTTTCAGGGTGGTTTGGAAAGCATTCACACAGTGTTCTGCCAATACTAGAGAATCTGATCTCCCTGTCCCAGAAGCTGCCAGGAGGCCCTTGCCAGAAGCAAGGATGGAAAAGCACTTTTAGTTGTGATTCTACTGGCTGGTCACGCAAATCTTTTCTGATTGGGTTTCAGTGCTGTGGAGAGTTAGCACTTGCAAGCTGAGTTTACAGATGTGTGGATGTAATAGTTGATGGGGAAAAGGGCTGCAGGCTCACTTCTGCATGAGTGCTGATGCTGCCAGCAGGCCCCGGGCTTTGGGCTCGGGAGGTGTCCCTGCAGCTACGTACTGTCCTCCATCCCCATTTGGTCACATCAGGGCCTGTGCAATCCCAGCTGAGGTCCAGGAAGCCACAGTGCACGAGGGAGATGGGCTTTGGTGTAGGACCGAGTTGGATGGGGTGGTGAGACGTGAAAGATCTGCAGCTCTGGGTGGTGCTGGATGAGCTCAGCCTCTTTGAGTGCCCCTTGCCCACCATAGCCATTGTGGGAAGATGATACCTGCCTCACTCCCAAGTGTGTTTTGGGTTAAAATAGCTGCTTTTAATAGTATCTGAGTGCAGGTGAAATGCTTGATGCACTCTGAAGTTGTGTGTAGAAGGGTTCTTCGGCCATAGGAGACCAGGCTGACGAGTGCCAGTGGTCACAAGGAGGCCCTAATATGACTCCATAGTGGGGGCACACAAAAGCCTGTTTACTGTGGTAATGCTAATACCTGATACCTCACTGTGTGGAGCAGGACAGATTCAGCCCAAGTGTAACACAGCAGGGATATACAGGAGAATATCCAGGTACAACAACTGACATGTGGGCAGGTATTACACCACTGACTTTCTTCATTTCAGTTTACCTCAGAGACAGTGAATAATGGATGAATATCTGGCCTGTAGAGAACCATCAGACATCAGCAGGCTGACCCAGACCAAACGTATCCTTCTAGACCCCACATTCCACCTGGGTGCTCTGTAAATATCTGCCTGCAGACTCATTCATCTGCAAGCTGCACATTCTCCCCATTGTTTACAGAAGCAGCCACATAGGTGTCATATTAATTAATGCCCTTGGCTGGTTACTTTGCCTTTTTTCCTTTTAAATTTTTTCCCACAGCTCCACTCTAAATTTAGACTCGTTTAAATACTCCAAGATGAAATGAACCTTCTTTTTTATTTATTTTTTTTTTGCTAGCAACATTTTAAGCCCTCATCAGGCACAGTGTTCAGAGCAGCAGGAAATTTAGGGCATGGAGGGAGACATCAAGAGAGAGTAGAATGCACAATGCACAGGAAACAAGGAGCACTGGAGCATCTTCCCACCATCTCTGAAGGCTAAGCAAGAAAAAGAAGAAAGAATAAAGAAAAAGTAAGTGAAAGCAGATGTCCAGTTTGAGGAGAGCTGTGAGCAGAATGCAGCTTTCCTGGGTGCTGTCACAAAAGCACCCAGAGTGAAAGTCAACTTTATCCTTATCTCTCCACTACCAAAGGGTTAAACTTAATCTTTTCCAGTTCAAGTCCACATGACCTGAAGGAACTTGATTAGGAAGAAGGGAAACCCCATTTTAAAAGAGATTAAAGCCTTTTGTGATAAAGTGGCTGCACTAGAACAGCTTTTTCGAGGGAGAAGGGTTTGCTTCGTGGGGAGCTCCAGGAATTGTGGTGCATCAAGTGACTAAATAAACAGTGCCACTTATTCTGCTAATCTCCACAGCTGCAAAGACACTTGACTCAGTGCACATCTAGCAACATCATTTATGTTGCCAAATCCTTCGTATTAAATGCATGATGCAATGACCCTATTCAGAGGACATGCTACAAATACCTCTTTTTCCCTACTCAGTGTGTTAATAAGGATTCAGGATTTTGCCAAGGTTATCAGGACAGAGGTATTTGGGCCAAATTAGGGTCACCCCAGCCTGTTTGGGTGAGAAGGAAAGAGGGCCCCTCCTCCCATGTGTTCCCCTACCAAGGTCAGCACCCATGGAGGGTGCAGAGATGAGTGCCTTGTCTTCATGGTCTGATGTTACCGCCTCACCTGTTTGCTGAAATCCTGATAAGGATTTATTAGGTAACGGCTGTAGGGTGCTTTGGAAATACAGAACGCTCTCTAATTCTCTGCACTCTTGCAAAGGGAGACAGCATAGCCTCCAGGAACAAGCACTGTCTTCTTGCTTGGCAAGAGATCCGCAGGGGCAAACCAATCCGCTTCCCTCCCCTCCCCTGATTTATTTGGATCACGCTGTCAGTGGTCCAGGGGTCAGACTGAGCCCACAGGGCGGTTTTCTCTGTTCCCTGGCAATAGGGGTGGATCAGGGAGCCAGCAGAGCTGGGCTGCAGCACTCTGCAGACCTCTCTGTAGTGATTCAGGCATTAAACATCTGCCTGTCAGGAAAAATGGCATCAATACAGATGAGCTGACTATCCCCAGCATAGCGTCTGTGGACCACGGGCTCTGCGGCTGTCGGTTTGCACAATCTATACAGCAGTCGTGCCTGATCCCTGGGGAAGCTGCTGCATACTACCGCTGCATAAATACAGGGCAATGTCTAAGCATAAAAAATAAAAAAATCTTTTTTTAATCTCTCAAAGTTTTCCTGTTAATTATATTTGTTTTGCTGCTGATACCAAGTGCCCAGGCAAGAGCTGTTGTAGAAATGCCTATCAGAATTTCTGGAATATTTAGAACTCAATTAAAAATCTTGAAAGTTTGATTTTTTTTTCCCCTTCCTTTTGATTTCACAGAAGGGAGCAGCTTTGCCAAAATTCTAGGTCACAAATTATAACATTTCATGCTTTTCTCCTTTGAAAACAGGACTATTCTTTTCCCCCACAAAAAAAAAAACAAAAAACAGAGGGAACAAGTTTCAGTGTGATTAAAGATAAAAGCTGGGCTTTGGATACATTTTACCACACATTGATGTAGGTGTAGATAAAAAACAGTCCATTCTTTCATGAATATTAATGAAAACATGTTTTGTGATTTCAGGCAACCATCAATTGTTATTAAAAATACCCTGACAGTTTTGAAGAAGGGAAAGGGGTGGGGGAGGGGTCCACGAGGTTTTCCACCTCCCCATTAACACCATTTTGCAGCAGCCTGTGTTTTGCTCTGCAGTTACTCTGTAGTGAGTGTAAAAGGTGTTTCCCTGACCTACAGCTGCTCCATGGGATGACAGGGAACGGCCTGCAGCCCATCCGAGCATGGCAGCGGCCACGCCATCTCCTTTTAAACTCTTCTAACCTCTGGTTACAATTCAAGTCACTTCCCATCACCCTAAATTGCCTCCACATTTGTAATTAACTCCGTCACCTGCCAACTTTCATAACACACGCTCACTCTTCCTCCCGTCAACATCTGACAGCATCTCGCTCAGGGAGCGGCTTTCAAAGAGATTTTCCCTCGGCCCCAGGGGTTTTCATGCTGTGAGCCTGCCCTGAAAGGAGGAGGATACAAATCATGTTGTGCCCAGAAGGATCATTAAATGCCGGCTTTGATTTCCTTCAAGGAGCACAAATTAGCTGAGGAAACAAGCCAGCGCATTTATTGCAAGCAGTTTTTGTTGATGTTTTTTTAAGCCCCATAGGCATAGGGTGATAGAGTTGGTAGCCCTCCATGGTAGGTGAGGTTCTCCCCAGGTTGCAGCCATCTCCTCCTGACATGGGTGCTGGACAAGCAGAACATCAATGCCCTGGGAAAGAGTGGCTCACAAGGATTTAGCCTGGTCTAGGCACATATGTTATGACACCAAATAATCTCTCTTACTGCTGGGAATGTGTAACAGTGTGCAAAGTATATGTCTGAAAAAATCAGTTTCTAGCAGCCTCGCTTATTCTGCTTCCTCCTGCTGTTTTCAGCATCTGGGCAGCACATGGGACCGTCAGTAGAGACATAGGGATGGCTCAGCAAACCATTTGCTTGGGTCAGGGACAGAGAAGTCTGCAGCACACTTGAAATAAAACTAAGAACTGCATTCACTGTCCATGACAAAAAGCAGAATTTAGGATTACCAGAGCTATAGGTACATAAATGATGCATGCATATATCACCAAAAAAAAGAGAAAACTCAAATTCCAAGTTGTGATGTCTGTCTTAAATCATCTGCTGTTTGCTAAAGAAGCAGTCCAACTGCCTGCCTTCTGGTTGGTGCAGGATTGAGGCTGAAGTTAACATCTTCCTGAGCCAGAGGCTCCTGAAGTTTCAGACAGAAGCCAAACAGTTGTGCCCTGAGGGATTCCTTCACAGGAAATCTGATGTGCATAAAGTAGGCAGAGCGGCACTGAAATCTCATTAGCCATGGTTGCTTGCTGCAGCTCTGACCTTAGCTTAATTCATCCAAGTGATGCTGGAGCTCATTGGCATTCTCCATTCTCAGATTCCCTTTTCTAGCTACAGTTTAAACCTAGATCTACTCTGCTTGCCAGGCCTATAAATCCCCTGGAAAGAAAAAGCATTACCTGGATCTTCTTGTACTTGACTTGTTATGCCAGTTCAGCCATCATCATTTTATGTTGCCATCAGTTCCCTGATCGCACAGGCCAACACTGAACTCAGCAACATCCCCTCAGAAGTCTTCTCTCAGACAGTCCTGCCATAGGTTCCTGTGGGCCCAGCTCCTCCGCTGCCCACTGTGGTGCCAGCATCTGCTGGACACAACAGACAGGGATGGTTCCTTCAGTGGCCCTTCACATGGCAGGACACCACCGAGAGAGCTCAGCAAGGCACAACCAGCCCCAGCAGAAGCCACACCCAACAAGAAGCTCCTCCAGCTGATCGGCTCGTGGTTAATATAATCCTGGCCTCACTCACCACCCCAACCACAACCACCTGGGTGAGGGCAGAGCCACAAAGACACATGTGGGCCAGATTCTGCCTCTGAAACGAAGCCGACAGAAACAACAAAACATTCTTTAGATTGTGACTCATTCATAGGTCAACTCTAACTCAGGCCCCACAACTCAGGCCCCAGCACTTCACTGTCTCACACTCTGACAGCCACTAAGCTACTTTATGGCTGTGTAGTGGCCAAAATGCCACAGCAGGCAGCAGTAAGATGGGTGTTGCAGCTTGCATGCTGCTAATTCTGGTGGAGCACTTCGGCTGTGAACCTTTACAACAGCCATTAGCATGCAATGTCTTTGTCCATTTTCAAAGCACCATGTTGCAACAAATGAAGACCACATCTGAGAGACCATGACAGATGGAGTCAGCAAAGCTGCTCCAGCAATGCTGGCCCAGGAGCGCTGGCAAATGCCGGCTTGAAGAGGCAAGTCTCTGTGGTGGCTCTCATAGGGTAAGTAAGAGCTGCACCTAACTCAGAGGGAGAGAGATGGCAGCCTCTGCCAGCACGGGGGACCCATCACAGTGTTGGTGATGTGTTTCAGGGAAGCCCTGGGCAGGCGTAGGTGGCATTTCCATTGCAGGCCAGGACACAAGCATTCCCAGCTGAGCAGCCATGGCTGTGAGGAGGTGGCTGTGACCCAGCACCAGTGGCACGCTGTGCTGCACTGGGACCTAGTGCACAGGGATCACAGTGGTGTATGTAGTCTGAATTATTACATCAGGCAGGTCATACTCAAGTTTTACCCTGTACTTTTCAGCTATTTAAGACTCTACTAGCCTCTGAGTGTCACCTGCCTGTGTAGGATCCCAGTGCTGGAGGGAAACCATGACCAAACACAGCAGCTGGGTTTTACAGCATATGCTGTCACGCAGCCTTACAGTTATCTGCTCTCCATCGCCAAGGTGCAGGGCCAGCCGCCTCTGCTAGGACACTCCACCTGCTCTCCTGCTCCAGCAGATACCCCTTGCTCAACTTGCACCTCCACCTTGAAAGCTCCAGCTCATTTAGGAGGTGAATTCCTGAGACTGGTTGTGGCTCTCCGTGGGTGCCAGGGTGGTATGCAAGACCAGAGATGCAGCACCCCTCATCCCACCCTGGAGACGTGAGCAGTGCCTGGGACTTTGCAAGTCCTTTGCTGGGGCACCTCCAAACTGTGTTGTGGTTATTGTCACACTCCTCAAATACTGGTCAGCTTTGTCCCATCTTTAAAGTGCCATAAGGTCCTACTTGTCTTCTAGAGGTTTTCCAGAGCTCTGCTGATATTTTTTTCCTGTGTGCTAATGTGTACCCACACTCGCATCTACCAAGAGCTGCATTCTCCTTGTCTGGCCAAGCAGAAACAGAAACTGAAAAGGTTATTCACTTCCAAAGCCTTCCCTCCAAGGATGGTCTACAGCAGCAAAGGGCAGGCTGTTGTTCTTCCTCATCTCACTGCTGTGAACACCTGGTGAGGGTGATCAGGAAAGAAAGGAACTCACCACTTTCACAGTCCTCCCAGAATTGTGGGGCAAGACCAGCAGGCTTTCAAATACTAATACTGCTGGTCATACCTGGGCTAAAAGATAAAATAAAATAACCTAACGCATCTACTGTGGAATAAGATGGAAGCAGAGGAGGTTCATGCAACTAAAACTCCTTAGAATTGATTGCTTAGGAGGGCTGGGAAAGCTGACAGGCTACAATAGCCATGGAGCTCTTTTCCTGCTTCTTGGCAGAAAGGACACCAATTACCTGGATTTAGTATGGTGCTGCACATGGTAACCACGTAGAAAATTGTTATTAACACTAGAAAACTGAGAGCTGTGCATACAGCAGTTCGGGGTCAAGAAAGTGTAGAAGCAAATGCAGATTAATGCGCTTGAGTGTGCACAGCGACTTCAGTCTCTGTACAGGGCCTCTGTGTAGAGAAGGTGAAAAGTTGCGGCATTCAGGAGTCAGGAAGGTGTTTTATCATCCACAGTGTTTTTTGGCTGGGCTGAGGGCTTTGTGTGGGGTGGCAAAGGACAGGCAGTAACTGATCACAAAAACACAGCAGTCTGACCATTTCTGGCAAACTCGTGTTTGCGGGGAAGTAGCAAACACATGGGAGGTTCTTCCCTTTCCTCTCCCATTGAAAATGGACTTTCTGTTAATTCTGGTATTTTCTAAAATGCCAGTTGCAACTTCTCACCTCTGGACAGACCATCAAAAAACCTTTAAGACTCCCATTGAGCTGCTGCAGTTATCTGGCAGAAGAAAAACGTTTCTAAAGAGGAAGTGCAACAGCAGCTTTGTCAGCAGCACACCGCAAATCACATCAGCGACTCCAAGCAAAGAGCTGAGGGAAGAGCAGGCACTAATGGGACAGGGAGGATAATGGGAAACTTGCACCGACCGGGCTCTGTTACACAGCTGGAGATAGTACATTTCAGAGCAACACTAATTTATTTTTTGATCAATACAAGAATTGCATATGAAAATGCCGGCGCTGTTTCGTTCGCTCCTGCTGGCTTTGTTCATTTGCCTGGGCTACGACAGGCACAGGGCACACCAGGCTGTCACACGCCAGCCTGAGGGATGCTGCAAGGGAAGGGAGAGGCAAAGGGATTCCTGCTGGGTCATACAGTACCTGCAATGGGAAAAAATAGAACATCAGAAATCCCACGTTTGTCAGGGCTCATTTTCGGTCTTTAGGCTGCTGCTGTTGCCTCTGTCTGTTCCTTGCTTTTTCCACTTTTCCCTGCCTACACGACATGCTGATCTCTTATGAGGTGCTGCATCTGGGAAACAGAGCAGTTTGGGCTGCACTGAGGGATTTTTCTGTTTGCTGCAAACAAAAATGAAGTGATGGAGAAAGGAGTGAAGCCTCAGTGAAGCATGACTGAGCATTAGTGTTTGTGTCTTGAATTCTTCTGTGACCTCCCTAAATCCATTATGGAACCACCCTTCATGTCCACTTCAAATGGAGATAATATTTCCTTCTCTCTCCTTTGCAAGGGTAATTTGTATAAAAAGTACTTCCCGATACTTTTTCTCTAGCCAGCTATTTGTGCAAAAGCACTTTTAGAGCAATGCTGAAGACACAGCAAATATAGGTAAGAAATAGAAATCCTTTAAAATAACGTAGGAGTTCTCATCCAAAGATGTTTCAGGGGATTATGAAATCACTGCTTCCGAAGAAAAAGCAGATCCCTCTGGGTGAAATATTGACCGAAGTGTTTGTGTCCCTCCGTTCTCTACCTGAACTGGCCCATCTTCCCCACCCCACCATCTATACATCCAGACCTGCCCCCTCAGCACCAGTATGGTTATGGTGTGACAAGAAGAGCCCCTAACTTCTCTCCTTGTATCCCCTCCTAAGATGGTGTTTTACCCTGAAATCTTCCCATTTCATGAGCCGATTTCTTGAAGGTATGCACAGTAGCACTTGCGGAGCATTCTGCTGTGCAAAGCCAGCTCTGCTTCGACTGCCTGCCGATGTTTCAGAAACGTGTGCTTATTGTCTTCATCTTTGGTCATCTGGCTGTTTCAATGCACTTGACAGTGAAGAATGTTTGTCTCCTGGATTTAGCAGCCTCCTGTAGTGAGGAATGAGCAGTTCTTCTGAACTTTAATGCTGTCTAAACGTCTGCTTTTATACAAGAAAGTGAAAGTTTTCCTGAACAAAATCATGTTTCATTTGTGCTTTCCCATCTCCCTGCTTCCTCTTCCAATTGCCACACCTTCACTTCTGTCCCTTGAAAATTCCCAGCTTTCACTTCTGTTTATAATTATTCACTATCCTTTCAAAGACCTTACTGGATTTTCTTGAGTATATAGCTAGAATTTCTTCATACCTCTCAAAGGAGTTAACTGGAGAGTCTCCATCTTTATGTTTCTACTCTTCCCTTGATGAAGCCCATGTTTTATGATCCCTGCAGGACCTTTTCTTAAAGATAACAAGCTTTTCTTTGTTATAGGGGTCATCATCTTCATCTTAGATCCTGCTGATACTGTCCAGATATTCCTAAGTTGTGGCACATGTTTTTTGGTGGGATGTGATCTACTTCAAAGTACTACGTGGTGATGGCTTGTGCTTGCTCACATGGCAGACATGGGCAAACATCTCCCTGTGAGCAGCTGCTCTGGAGGAACCGGAGGTGGGGATTATAGGAATTGAGGCAGTGGTGGGGAAGATGACACAGGTTGCCTGGAAGGCCTTCAGGGGTAGAAACAAGGGGAAGGAATATCACAAGAGGGTGAGACAGTAGAGACAAATGGTTGTTTCTGCTTGCAAACACAGCTCTAGAAGAGATGGGAATTATCGCCAAACAGTAAGCATTAATAAGTATGGGATCCATGAATTGTGCTACGTTACTACAGCCTGACTGATCCTTTAATTCAAACTCTCAGCCACAGCTCACTGCATCCACGGGTGAAGCCAGGAGAGGCAGGACTTCCCTGATATGAACCCAAGAGGGGAGCATAAAAAACTACTTTATTAGATGAATGAGAAATGCAGGCACTTTTACTAAGTGGTTAGGGTCTGAGGCTACTGCTCTAAGTGGGAAGGCGGTGGCCGTTAGTGAGCCAGGCTGCTAAGAAGCAGTAAAAATGAGGGAAAACAGAGCTTTTGTTCCCAGCCTCAGTAGCCCTATGCTGGGAGTGCTGCCAAGAGCCTGCATGCTCCTCTCCTCTCTCCCTCTAAACGCTGTATTTACAGGCAAGTGCTGAAGAAAAGCACACAGGTGGGTTGGCTTCTGAAGTGACATAATAATCATCCCCCTCTGTGTTTTAGTACGTTTCAGAAGCAGATTTTTGGTATTGGGTGAAGGACTGTAGGACTTTGCCATCATTTCCTATAGTTCCCTCATGGCGTGAATGCAAGCTACCCTCTTGCTGATAGTAAGATGTCATCCTTTCTAGTTCTTGACTTTCGTTTAGTCACAACATGCCAGAGGGTTTTTTTCTTCTGCCTTTATTAACTGGTGGTGTTCGTGCGGACACATTGTTCCAAACTCTGCGCTTATTCTCCTTTTTTTGTGGAATTTGTGTCCAAATATAGTAAAAAGGGCTTTTAATTAATATATGCCCCAAATGGTTTCAAAAATTGTTTTTTGTATTATATGTATGACTGAAGCTGCTGCTCTTAAAAAAAAGTGTAGTAACTCCCTATTGTGTACACCAGATGTTTATTCTAAATTCATTCTTTGGAAGATTTTATGATGTTGTTCTGCTCCCCTTTTAAAAGGAGTTGCAACTTGCAACTCAGATTCTTCCCATAGCAGCTATAAAGTAAAGGTATTCATACACTAGACCCACTTTGTCCAAAAGCTGTGCTTTAAAATGACCTACAAATATCTCTATTTTTTTTTCTCTACCCTTTATCTTTCCAGTGCTTGTTTCCTGCTTGCTTCAGTAGTTTTTTCAGCTACACATAAAAACCCAATCTGGTTCCTGCATTTCACATTCATTTCCATGCTGGGCAAAAATATATCTGAACAGTCTGTTCAGGTTTGATGGTACAATCTCCATTAAATTAAAAAAAAAAAAAAATTAGGAAGGGAAAATTGACCCAAACATCTGCTGTTCTGTGAGAAAAGGTAGGGGCCGACTCTGGTATCAGGACTGGTTCAGTACAAGATGGTGGTGGTGCTGAAGGTGTTTGCAAAGGCTAACGTTAGCCCAGTCAATCTAATCTCCCAAGCTAAATTAGGTTTGTACTGAGACTTGCCCTCAAGAGGATCCTGTCTTTCCAGCGGCTCTGCAGAGACTGGAGAGATTAAGCTCATGAACAGTAGTCACCCTTTGTGGTGGTATCTACAAACACTTTCATGGATTTCCACACAGAACCAAGGTGGGGGAGAACAACAAAGTCATATTTTGATCTTCGTGGCATCTTCTCAGTCTTGATGTAGTGAAGAGGCAAAGGCCTTTAGATCACAGTTTCACAAAAGCTGCAAGTCAGTTTAAGGCAGCTCAGGTCTCACCACCCTCTCCCTGCATCCCACCCGCCTGTCCCCACTGCTGCACACCCCTGTCCCTACACTGACACAGGCTGCTGACCGCTCAACTCATCTAAGTTAAATGCAACTTTGGCATGGAAGGAGTCTCAACCTGGACTAATTCTCCTAAAATAAGAGAAAAATAAAGGCAAGAGGAAGGAAAGGCTGGTGTGGGAGCAGCGATAAGCAGCTAGGAGTGGGTGGCTGGGACACGCGGCCTCTTCAGCAGCAGCAGAGCCGGCTTAAAGTGTTTATAAAGCTACAGCCTTTGTTTCTTCTGCGTCTGGCAGAATCGCATCTTCCTCCTCCTGTTTGTATACGCCAAGCCCCCTTCTATATTCTCGAGGTGGTTGCACACAGATTTAGAGGCCAGAACAAGCTTGTTAGAGATACCCGTCGCAGTCTGGAAAAGGCAAGGGCTTATACGAGTCTCTTAAAAGTCTTTAGGATTAGCAGTAAAGTTTACAGTAGGTTGACTGAGGATTAATTTCTTTGGGCATTATTCATCTCCAGGATGAGCATTTCGCCTTTTTCTGTGTTTCAGGGATCTCTCTGGATAAAGCTGCCATCTCATAACATTTTCTACATTAAAGCCTCAAATTCTTACCGAAAAACATCGCTTAATTTTGCCTTTTCCTCAGCAAAGATCTCCAAGTTTGCTGAAATATTAAACTATGATTTTAATATCCTAAAGGGACAAAGATGTCTCAAATACTCACTGCCTTTATGACTGAAACTCAAAGCTCAACACGTTCTAAACAGGCTGTCAGAGGAGCAGAAGCATCCTGCCTATTCAGCTGCATCCTGCTCCTGGAAAATTTTATTTTGCTGTACAATTTTAATTATCCCCTTTGCAGCTACAACAAGAAGAAGTAAATAAGAGGAGCAGCAGAGAGCTAATGAATAAAAATCAAATTAAGGGTTTGAATTTTCTCTCAGAAGGGCCCGAGGAAAGATTTGGATGCCTTCACTGAATATTATAGACTTCCATGATAAACACTGACAGAAATTATGCTTCTTTCGCCGACTTTCTACTCCTGGGTTTCACTGTGGTTTGATAGGTGTGGAATTTTCTAAGGAAGTGGACAGTGGGTAAGTGGAACTACAGTGAAAACTAGTAGCAATTCAGTGCTGAGACTGGAATTAATATATGAAACACTGCTGCAACTTCTGGAATTCCTGCTAAGCCCCAATTTACAAGGTATTTATCCTCCTGGAAGGAAAAAAAAAAAACCAAACCCACCGCCAAAACTAGCAGTACATTAAGAAATACACAGGCGATTAAAAAAATATTACGCATGCATAGTGTGGAAGCATCTAAAGCAGAGTTACTGTGATCCTTACATACCTTCTGATTTTCTGCTTGCTACATTTCTTCCTTTTTCAGGTTAAAAAAAAACAAAACAGGTCCAAAGAAAGGCAATCCTAACTGCTGTGGTCTTTTCCTCTCCAGAGGCCTTGCTAACCAAGGGCTCCCTAATTTTAACAGTGTCTTAAAAAAAACCAACAAACTAAAATAGGAGAACCTGAGTGTTCAGAACCACTCTAGTTCAGAGGTGATCTATCAAGCCCAAAATAAACTTTTTGGTATCAGGCACAGATCTGGCTGCATAAAGAGACGGTCCCTGCTGATAAAAACAGCTATTAGACAAAAAATAGCAAAAGGCACAGATTAAGTTTTCAGTCTGTGAAGATCCTCCAGCTCTTCCATGGTATTAGAAGGCTCCCACTGTATTTCTGTAAAACCTGTTTTTCTAGGACAGATACTTCGGTTTGCAGTAGAAAGAAGAGAGGAAGGGGCACGGCACAGTTTTATACTCTGGTATGACTCTGAAGTGCTGGGGCCTGAGCAATAGGCCCTGAATTAAAGTTGACATATGGATGAATCTCACAACCAGACAGGATGACTGGAACCAGCAGAGGATTTTTCTCTGCTGGGAAATTAGTTGATTCGCCGTGAGAATAGACCAAAGCAGATAGAGGTGCCTCCTCCTCTTGAGTTTCTTCCCAGGCTTGGCTGACCTTGGACAGAACCCAATAAGGAGGAAAAGCCAGCAGGTGTCCCGCTTTTGAAGTTATTTTTGAGGATTGCCTGTGCAACCTGAATTGTTTATCCAACAGTATAAAAGCTGGTCCTGCTTGTAGTGAACTTGGGAAGAAGCCGACCTGTGGGATGCAGGGTTTTTCCGAGGACCCCCCCAACTGCTCACTGCAACCAGGATTCCCCAGCAATGGTGGGACTGAACGAGTATATTGGACAGGACAAGGGTAATACTGGTAATGGATTTGATTGCTTATCCTTTTGG
>VZZY01019311.1:26131-70315 GCA_013400335.1 Eurystomus gularis
AAGAGACCCAGCTCCCTCAGCCTTTCCTCATAAGGGAGATGTTCCACTTCCTTCATCATCTTTGTGGCTCTGTGCTGGACTCTCTCAAGCAGTTCCCTGTCCTTCTTGAACTGAGGGGCCCATTTCTCAATAGAATTCTCAACTCCTTTTCCTCTTCTGTTGTAATAAAAATCATACATAATTTCTTTCTGAGCCTGTTCTGTCTTCTTACCTCTGTTGTTCTTGGTAAGCATGCAAGTCAGCTAAAATAGCACCTCTCTTCTTTTCTTCACTCCACAAAGGGCAAGGTTATGCCTCCTGAACAATCCCAGAAATCCCTTATAGCATAATACGGTGAGAGAAATCCAACAGATGCAGCATTACTTGGCGTAGATGTAACCAGAAGAGAGGGCAGTGAAGAAACCCTGAATTAGCACCATCCATGTTTGCTTTAAGATGTCTCAGCTTGTCAAGGATAGTGCCAATGCTACTGTTGTTGTTAAGCACTGAGTTAACAGAAGATGTTTTAAAAAAGGCCTTTCATTTTTGTAAACAATATGTTACTCTGAAAAGCAGTAAATAATGATGTTTTAAAATTTTCTACTTGCCTTTTTTTATAAATAAAAATGTCTCCCCCATGACTAGAAAACCTATCACAGGCACAGCTTGAGATAGTTAAGGATTACTTGAGGATAGGGAGGCTCTATAGAGAGACTTGGATAGATTGGATCGACGGGCCGACATTAACGGTATGAGCTTCAACAAGGCCAAGTGCCAGGTCCTGCACTTGGGCCACAACAACCCCATGCAACGCTACAGGCTTGGGGAAGTGTGGCTGGAAAGCTGCCTGGCAGAAAAGGACCTGGGGGTTCTAATTGACAAGTGGCTGAACATGAGCCAGCAGTGTGCCCAGGTGGCCAAGAAAGCCAATGGCTCCTGGCTTTATTAGAAATAGTGTGACCAGCAGGAGTAGGGAGGTGATTGTGCCCCTGTACTCAACACTGGTGCGGCCACACCTTGAGTGTTGTGTCCAGTTTTGGGCACCTCAATACAAGAGAGATGTCGAGGGGCTGGAGCGAGTGCAGAGGAGGGCAACGAAGCTGGTGAAGGGTCTGGAGAATAAATCTTGTGAAGAGCTACTGAAGGAGCTGGGACTGTTTAGTTTGAGGAAGAGGAGGCCAAGGGGAGACCTCATCACTCTCTACAACTACCTGAAAGGACATTGTAGAGAGGTTGGTGCTGGTCTCCTCTCACAGGTAATTAGTGGTAGAACTAGAGGGAATGGCTTCAAGCTGCAACAGGGGAGGTTTAGACTGGACATTAGGAAAAAAAAATTTTCACAGAAAGAGTAGTCAGAGACTGGAACAGGCTGCCCAGGGAGGGGGTTGAGTCACCATCCCTGGACGTGTTTAAGGGTCATTTAGATGTGGTGTTGGGGATATGGTTTAGGGGAGAACTTGCAGAGCAGGGTTGATGGTTGGACTCAATGATCCCAAGGGTCTTTTCCAACCTGAATGATTCTATGATTATTTTTACCCTTCAACTACAGAAGTTCTACTTGTCAAATGAGGTTGTAACTATGTGTCCCCACTATCTTTAGACTGGACTTGCAGATAATCCAGCATAACAGACATTAATTGTGTATGTATTTGGTTTCATACAAACTCTTTGACATAGATTCTGATTTCTTCCACAACAGTTCATTCAGAATAAATACCAATTAACTCAGTAGAATCCCATAAATTATAATGGCTATAGGATTACAACTAGGACTTGCCATCTTCAAAGTCTGCCCTTCCTGGTATCTGCTCAACATGCTCTTTTCATGGAATCTGCAGGAATCGTAAGCGATTTGGTAACGAAACAGAACTAGAATATAACTTGCTCTCTATAAGCTACTTAGTCTATGAGAAGTCATGCAGTTTAGTAGACATGAGTCTCCTGGGGTTGTTCTCTTGTGTATGTAGCAAGCAGCTCTTGACTATTTTATATATTGATTTAGAGCCTTTCCCAAGGAACGTGGGCAAATCCGCTTCCCCGCCCTGCCCCTCCAAATCACACTCTTCTACTAGAGAAGGGCCAGATGTATGGGGGTGGGGGCAATTGTTTGAATCATTACAAGTGTACTAATTGAAACCTGCATCCTAATTTACACTGAAGAACCTTCACAGATGAGGCTACCAAGTTGTGCCTACATCAATGCCCATAGAAAAGATGAGTGTATATTCATTGTGGGCACAGAAGACCCAATCTGTGATCCATAAAAAGATGCCTCCTCAGCAACAACTCTGGGTTTCTAAACTGTAGTAAACTGGCACTTCAGCAGCAGACGCTAATAAAAATATACATTACATTTCTTTCAGTCATTTATTCTAACTGATTTAAAACTTTGCATGTCTTCTGCCAAGTGTAAAAACATTTCGAAGTCATACAAATACAAGTGATCCAACAATTCTAAACACATAGGCCATGGTACAATAAAATGAAACCATGTAGTAGGGACTATCAATTTTATTTTCATTAGAAACGGCTCAATGAAATCACTGGGCTCCAGGAACACACTAAAAAAAAATTAACAGAATTTTCACACCAGGTACCCTTCCCCTTAACAAAGTTGCACATTGCTTATGGTAATGCAGATTGGATCTGGAATAATAGAAACCAGTGCCACCCCAGAGCTACATTGATAGCAAGTACATTTACACCCCCACCCCCCCCCAATTCCTCAAAACACTTGCAAAGTCCCATTTCTACTGCTACCTAAAAATATTCTTGTTAAAATAGAAAAAGATTCTTCTACAAAACTTCGAGGGAAAGTCATGACATTTAATCTAAATTGCTTTGCAGACAACTAAGTACAATGATAGCTCAATCTTCCCGAGACTTTCCCTTCTAAGATTTCACCTGGATGTTCATGTTCCTAAAAATAGTCCAACATTGCCACCATGTGGTCAGAGGTGGGCATGTTCATTGGGACAGTTGCTTATGACGTCTCTCAAAACTATGACAAATACCTAGTCAACGAATAACCACACTGCAAGTAAAAAAAGGAAACTGAGTTCTGAGAACTGGGTCCTCATGCAGGGCAATCAGTTCTAAGTATGGACCAATATAAGAAAAATAATTTAAGATATTTTGTGATTAAGTCTTGAGTATCGTGAGGCTCCCCTCCCAAAAGGCACAATCAGTTTCTGCTCACTTCTTTCTCAGCACGGCATGTACTTGCCAACAAGCAAAACTATGTGTACGCAAAATGCCTAAGACCAGTCATTTCTTTAAACATAAACACACTTGAAAAATTTGAAACCTTTTCCCTGAAGTTCAGGAGGCAACAGAAATTAAATTTAAGAATCATCTTTCACACAGACTTTTTCATTGCCGCCTTTCTCACGCTGAAGAGATACGCTTCATAAATGATATTTAAGAAGTTGTCATCATTCTGAAAAACAAAACAGGTAATTGTTAGTGCAAGTTAGGTGTCTTGAGTCATTTCATGGGCTACGTACTTTTCAACCTTACTCTATTATAAAACGTGAGCAATAGGAAAGCTATTTCCTTCACCAAAAATATGTATTATTCCCAAGTCTTGCTCCACAGCCTTAGAAGAAGTGGACGTGAATATAAACTTTACTGCAACAAACATGACTCTATCTCTCTAAGAAGTAACGACAACACAGAAAGCAGATTTTCCAGCCTCATGGTGGGTTTCACTTGAGCCTGCTATTCTTGCATAACAATGCAGTGATGATGCAACCCTGTCATTTCTTCTCTTTGGCCTCATTTACCTACGGATTTCCACAAGAAGTTTCCTTCACTGGGTCAGTCACAATTCCATGCATTTCTGAAGAACAGTGAAACACCCTGAGGTTTTGATCCTATACTAAATCCCACCCAGGCAAATCCTTGCATCTTCTTTAACTCTTTTAGACTTAACGCTCCTTTTTGCTCTGACGCTTGTTTAACTTTTTCCTTCTGAAGACCATTTTGCAAGAATGAGTCAGCTTACATTAAGAAAGAATGTCTTAAGTAGCTCACAGAAACATATGAGGAAAATTAAAATCAAGATACTATTTGAGGAAAAACAGAAGCATCTGAGATTGTAGTTTTATATAACAAAGAAATAATAGGTAAGAAATCAGTGATAAATAATTTGCAGGTAGCTCAGTTAATCCTAACTACCAGCAAGAACAGCAGGGTCAAATATATGTTTTACAAGTACAGTTTCAGAGGGTAAAATCCAATTTTCCTTGACTAATTTCCTTTGTAAATTCATACATGGTTTTACTACTATTCAGACACTCAAAGTATGTATAGACTGAATAATATGGTATTTTTATTTTTTAATCCCAAGCTAAAAATCCAGGGAAAAAAAAAAAGAGAAAAGCCTTTGATTTGTTAAAGATACTCTTTTCTTTCTGGGTCTATAACTTCATTCGCATTTAGAGTAACTTCAACATTCCAATAATGACTTTTATTTCTATGCCGAAGCCAAATAGGCACATAGTTTTGGCCTCAAAACTGGGACTCCTAAACCTGTGACTCTATTCCTTGTGCATTGTAGCCAGGTCTTTTGTTATACAATCTCTCCTGAACTTCTACTCTTCAGATATTCATCACATGGCAAGTTAAGGAAAAAAAAGATTCATAATCACTCATATCATCCCAGAGCAATAAATGATCACCTCATACATCATGTTGTTAATGCTTTGTCACGTTTAAACCTGAAAAACTGCAGCAAAAGGAATTTTAGCATTTGAACTGGAGAATTACGTTGAATAAACTGAACTAGTGTATTTTTAGGTTATCGAGCCCATATTTTGTAAGTTGCTCACACTCATCCTGCAGTTTTAATTTCCCATCTGAATTCCTCTTACTGCTAACATGCATCTCTGAAATATTTGGCAGCTAGGGTAACGACCCATTATTTATCCTTAGCTAAAAATATAATAGATATCTCTCTTGTTCACAGGCCAACCTTATGAAGCTTTTAGTAATGTCTGTTCTTTTCCGTCAAATTTATTACCTTTTCTGAACCCCAAATCAGATGCATTAATCAAAAAGCAGTGTGCAAGGACAGGCTATCACATCCTTAAGTCGATGCCATCGTGTTCTGTTAACATGCAGCCATACGTAGTGCAACTTCCAATATACATTTTAATTATTCATTTAGCCTCTAGACAGACAGATGCGACCGATACATCAAAACAGGAGTCAGGATTTTAAGCAAAGTAGGAGAATTCTTCGTGCTTTACCTGGATCAGGTGTAGAAGTGTTTCCTGCAGCTGCATCTTTGTCATTGAGCTGCTGTTGCCCACCGATGGCTCTGGGGTTTGCAGTGGCAGAAGCAGGCTAGCTGAGCTAGCAGCAGGTTCTTGGTTTGCTGCTGCTAACCGCCCGCTTTCATTGGCTTTCGGTGGAGCAGGTGTGGACTGAGTGAACACCATTGGGGACATCAACAAGGTAGGAGTCACAGTGGCAGGAATGCGTTGAGGTGAGATTACCTATCCATATAAAAATGAAGTAACCAATTAAATCTATCTCCTTAATTCTATAGGAATACAGATGATGAAAACCGCAGAGTGATTGGCAACAGGTATACAGACTGCTGGAGATTAATACAGTTACGTGGAACTCCAGCTCAGGACCCCCTGTAGGGTCTATTTCCAGATTAAAAAGTCTTCGACCCAATTTGAGATTGCAGCAATGGATTCGAGTGTGATTAAGTCTGATAGGCAAACGATCTTAGGACAAGAGCATTTCATTACAGAAATTAGACTACCGTTTAGTATCAGCACTCTTAAGAGCGTGGAGCTGTAAAGTCCTCTACGTAGGGACAGTAAGTTACTAAGTTTTATCTTTGAGAATATACTTATATGCAAACATCACTATTAAAGACTGATCTTCACACCTAATACTAGAAAGTATTTTCCAATTATAAGCTTCACATTACTTTATAAATACATAGATATGTGTATCTTCTCATTTTACTTAAGGAGAGAGAGGAAAGAAAACAGAGATTAAGTGATTTAACTAAAGAGCCACAGTGAGCCGGTGGCATTGTCAGAAAGAGAACTGAGTCCCAACCAACACGCAGTTGACAAAATCAACAAGGCCCTCAAAGAGAAGGAAAACCTTGATGCTGCAGTAGTTCTGCAAGTTCCCTTAGTATCATATCCATGCCAACCTGCAAAGATGTGCGTCGAAGAATTTTGACTTCTAAATTTCACAATGCATCTTGGAACTGTAAAACATGCAGGACTAGCAAATACTATCAGATATAACATACAACACCACGGAAAGTTGATTCACTCAGCTTGCAGATACTGGAGCTCTCTCCAGATAATTCTAATAGTAAATCTTAATCCTGATCAGCCACCTCAATATTTGATCTTTTTTTCAAAGAACAGAACATACAAAGGAATATACTTGTTCACCGAAGCTCCTCTCTTTTGGACTGGAGCATGATTTATTGCTACATGATGATTTATTGGAGGAAAGTGAAGGGCTACTGAATCACTTCACCCTGTGTCCTGGGTTACGTTTCAATCATGAAGAAAAATTAAGACAATAAAACTGAGCTCTGTCTCTCAGGTATGCAAAACAACATACTTTAATATTTAAGAACATTCATATTTTTGTAGTTTTGTTTTACTCCTAGTTATGATTGTTCTATCCATGACATTTCTGAACAAGGTTAGTTAGAATCGATACAAAGAGAAATCGAAGGAAATGAGGAGGACAGAGATCTCATGCTGTTTTACACAACATTTAAGGAAGCAGGAAGACTAACGGTCAGGAAAGACTCCTGGATATTAGAAAGCATGCAACATGCACCTAATGCCAAAATCTCACCGTTCATACTTAAGGTAAATATTGTTTCTGTTTCCCAAATATAGAGTATTACTTAAAAATGAAACTCTGGGCCTACAGCTTTTTTCCTACCCCATGGCATGTAACCATCAGGTCTGTGTTACAAGCTCCTGAAAGAGTTAAGGTATTCATAACTCATTGTAGGTTTGCTTCAAACAGTAAAGTAGTGCATATGCTTGTGCATCTATACTTGAAAAACAATGTTCATTTTAGAAGAAAACCAATGTATGTCCAAAGTGACATCCTCTGTGGCGCAGGACCTTCAGACTGTGCACCGATGTTCTCCTGTAAGTGAGATGACTGTTCTCCTGCCTGTGGAAGACTGACTATCTCCAGACACTTATCACAATGAGCCTGCTCTACTCATCCATGCAGCTGAAGTAACTTCTCTGTAATTTACCTCAAGCAAAATTGGCAGGGTTTGCTTAAACCAGATGATTCTTCCTAATGTGATTTGAAGAATGCATATACAAACTGCTCTCCAAGGGCAGGAACCTCCAGCAACGGGATGGTGGTGAGCAGCTGGAGGAGATAAACTGTCCCACTAACACTGCTGAATCTACAACAGACTATGTCAAAAACCTAGATGATGTGTCCTTTGAAATCAAAACCCATTTCTCTCTACAGTCCAAGGCAAATAAATAAAACCTGAGACAAACTGTGCTTTTAATAATATACAGTTACTACTGTCAAACATGCATACATGTTGTGGTTTAAAAGGCATGAAAAATTGTTTTTTTCCTCTGGACAGAAACAGCTTTTTTGGTAGGACTCACCAAGCATATGGAAACTATATGGAATAAACAATATTGCCATCTACAGGTTACTGCAAAACTTAACATTTTGGTGTCAGAAGAAGAATAGAAAACACAGGTATCATTTTTTCAGTGCATAGTGTTTGTTTCTATATGCAAACATTAAAATGTATTCTTTGCTAACAGCTTGTGCTCAAAGCTTCTGCCATTTGACAAACTAATAAGCAAATTTTATTTAAAAACACAAAGGCAAATTTTCATTTTATAGTTCAGATAACCTTCAGTCACCGGGACAACTGACGCCCAACAGAAAATGCTGATCTTGGCACTACTAGCACAATTCCTGTAGCACCACACTTTTGCTGAAAGCACTGAAAATGCTCTGTAGGGACCCCAAAAGCCTTTGGGCCAATCTTCCGGCTTTGAGTGATTTCTCACAAGACTTAACAACCCTTCCAAAATGCTGCTGACCACCTTCTTTCCCACAGAATCTAACCTGGGTTGCTTGTTCATCCAGCCTCTACTGAATTATCTCCAGCTTTATCGGGTCAACCCTTAAATCTCTGAGTCACTAATAACAGAGTAGGAGTCTACTGCCAGTTATGCAGCAATGAAGTAAGAACAATAAAAAACGTGCAAAAGAATTGTGGCAGTGTATAGTATTCTTTCTCTGAAGCGCAAATGTTCACCAAGAGATCTGTTTGACATTCTGCGTGGCTGGTGGCAGATAGGTGACACGATAGCTGGCAAATTCACGTAACACCACGAAGTAAGGGATCCACTGGATCTCCTGTAACGCAAACTGGCACCCTCTGCTGCTTCCTACGCATGCAGAATCCCACATGCATCAAGTGCTGCTCTGGAACATCAGCACCCGGTGGGTGCTGTGGGCTTCTAACTGGTTTTAGTGGCATTACTTAAAACTGAGAACATTTAATCTAAGAATAGTTCAGGAACTTTAAAGATAGTTACTATTAAAATAAAGCTGGCTACAATGCTGACATTGTTTTGTCTTTCAAGTTCAATTGGATTTTTTTGGTTGATGTTTAACTACAGAATCTTAAATTATTTTTCAAAACAAGTTGCATGTACTTATTTGCATTCCTCCTGTGCATGCTTACAATCTCATGCTGAAACTACTGTTGGGACAATTGAGAGGTAATGCTGAGATGCTCACACCAAAGATACCAGGCACCAAGCACATATTCAGAGGATGTAACACTATCAGGAGTGATGGAAAATGCTTCAAGAAATGAGAAAAATGGGCTGCAATACACGCAGCCTTCTGAAGAAAAGATAAATTTGTGTCAAGGTTATGGTAAGGACTTTTAAAACCATAATTCTGATAAAAATAAACACTTAAGCATGCATGTATCTATAATCAGGATAACTCATGCCTAACACTAAGCATATGCTTAAAAGCCCACTGCAGATTAATGCTTTTTTATTGCATCTTAAGCACACATTACTCACTGTCTGCACAAGGAATACTTCACAGAATAGGGTTAGCACCAGACTAAACTGAACTCTTCCGAGTATTATTCTGTAGCTTTTGCTTTTTATCTTCTTTTTAAAAATTTTTTTTGCTAACTGGTCTCTTCCTTTCCATGTGGGAGATCACAGTTCTTACACCATATGGAGATGCAGCAGAAGCCAATTTAAACTTGGACTTGTAATGTGTCAGTTGTGGAAAAGACTATTGCTTTCATTTTCTTAGCGCTGCTGATGGATTTAGGGTGTTCCTTTAATACGATTTTTCCAACAACAGACACTATCCAGATACCTCTCTACTCCTGTCAGACATTTCAGAATGTGCTTTCTCTGGATGCTGAATTGTAGTAGAAGAGGCAATACCAAAAGATAAATAATGACAGAGAACAAACCTTTTGCTGCATTTGTTGTCAGAATCTGCTTTGATCTATTTTGTGTATGTGCAGATACATTTGTGCCAATTCAATTGCACTCACATGTCTGTCTGCAGGCATGGCAGCACTTAAAACCTCTGGTCTACAGCAAGGATGATAGTACATTAGTTTTAAAAGTAGTTTCCATTTTTTATCTTCCAATTTACAAAAATAAAGTAAGTATTTCATGTGGCTAATTCATGGCATTCTATAGGAACACAGACTCATTCCTTTGTTTTTAGCCTACTCCCCTTCTTATTTTTTGGCAATCTGCTGCATATGAAAGAGGCCATTCCTTCCAGATTGCAGAGCTTTAGATGTCCTAACCAATAATTAGTCATACTTTCATTATCATTTTTAGTCTATATATTAAATTTCATAAGCAATACTAAGTATTACTAAGTCTCAATCTACTTGGTCTGCTCACAGCCACGCAAATTAATTTTTATTTTTTTTTTTAGTTTTTAAGGCAAACTTGCAGCAATAATTGCCGTGCATGAGACTTCTTCCAGTGAAGATTCTTCTCTTCTCATGAGCTTTTATTTGCATTCAAGAAGTAAAATTATTGAAATTGCATTTATGTCAAACCTCAGTAATTCCCTTGCCATGTTGCAACTAAAGCTGGCATCATTTTCTTTTCCAGATATGCACAAAGTCATTAGCCATATCAGGTTCTATATGGATTTTTCATTTGAAAAAATATACCAGCACATTAGCTACTTGTTATTTATGGATACTCACTTATAATGTATAGCCTGGCACTTGCCTCATTTCACTTTTGCTTTCAAAGCAGGAATGTCTTATGTCTCCATGCTATCAGTACAGGTACCACTGAATTCGACAATTTCTTCCCTTGATAGCAGACAAGTTCCATTCCCAGTGAAAACAGAAGTGAATTTTTTTACTCTAGATCCTCTCTTTATTCATTAGCAGTCCTCTGGGAAGTCAGATTACCATCTGTAAGCAACTGATCCTAAATAATTTCAATGACTAATCTCCTCAAAACTCTTTTCATAGAGATTTAAAGTCATGCTGCTTTCATTAAAAGAATGAAAATAGTGATGGCTGTTTGCTATATCAAATTAACCTTCCTCTGACCTCTCTCAGAGAACTAGAAATCTTGACCTGTCACGGTGTTAGTGACAGATGTGGCCCTTAATTGTTAAAGGACTGTTTCAGCCTCTTCATGTGCAGGATAACTTTCTGGAATGATGAAGATTCTTGGAGCACGCTGAAGTATTCTGTAGTCTTCCATTCAGGTTTTTAAGAAGTTGCAACAGGAAGGCAGCTTTTGAACTCTGCACTGAAGAGGTGAATGCTTTTTCGTTTGGGTAAGTAACTTCAAGACTCCAATACAAATCAGAGTCCAGTGTAACACAAGTATTGTGGACAGTCTGTCCATAAGAAAGGAAGGTAAAAGGGGCTTAAATGCATCCCCAAACAAGACACTTAAAAGACATTCGGCCATAAAGGAACCTGCAGAAAATGAAGTTAATAGAGACAGCAGCTGCCCAGGATGGGACATTTTGTAATTGCACACGTTGTTCTCTGAAGAACAGAAAAATGCACTTGAAAGACACAGTCTCTTGACATCTGAATTTTTTAAGACACTAATATGACTTTTAGGGTCACAGTCACAAGAATTAAGGGTCTCAGGTTTTTCTGAAGGCATTCAGGGATAAGGCCCTGTTTCAAAATAATACACAGCAAATAAAAAAAAACAGCTGGAAGTAGCAGTTACAGTACAAGATAACTAATTAATTCATATACAAATGCTTCAAAAAACTGCTGCTAAAAAATAAGTGACCTTTTAAACACCTTTAGCAACGTGCATACAAAGGAATGCATACCTGCACAGAGAAAGCTAGGCTGATTTTTAAAAAAGTATTATTAAACCCAAACTATTACACTTATTAACCAGCACGTACACACAATAGCCTGAGACTAAAGTACGGCAACTGAAAACTAGGTGACTTTTCAAAGCGCCTCTGGGAAATTCCAAGAGTGCAGTATTTTTGATCCTTATTGATGTGCAAGAGATGTAGCCTTCAGTATTTACAATATCACAGCTTGGTAAATCAGAACTTACTTGATGTTGTTAAATTATCACCTGCAAAATGAATGACGTGCACCAGACACGGTAAGATGGCTGCAAGAATATACCGGACAAAATGAAACAAAGGCTAAACTGACAAAATTTCAAAAGATTGCTATGTTTTTATTTTAAATGTTGAAATTACCCATTTACCTGAAAGAGGGCGCTCTGTTTTTCTGTACCTGGTGCCTTTTCCATCCAGGAATCCAGTGGTTTCAGTGTGTTGGTGTTCTGAGTAACAAGGGGAAACTTAGCTGCCAAAGTTGGTCTGCTGGATACATGTAACTGTTGCTCTTGTTGCACTATCTGGAGTTTTTTCAGTAACTCTTGAGGTGAAATCACCCCAGAATTGGCTGCTTGATTGCCAGAGAGAGCAAGTGGCTGTCTTGGAAGTTTGGATTGTTCTTTAGCAAGTGTCTGGGACTCTAAAGTCTGGCCTGGTAGGGAACCATTGAAATACACCAAGGGTGGCTGGCTCATATTATTTACTGTTGCTGCTGATGCTCCAACAGCAGCAGGAGTCCTGCTGAACACAGAAGCTGTTGAGTTCACAGATCCTGTTGCAGTGGGGTCCATTTTAGGCACTGACCCTGCCTGACTCTGTAATTTTTGTAATAAGCTCTGGGTGCCAGCAGTATCCTGAACTACATGAGATGTTGCAATACCGTGAGAAGTCACAGGTTGGAAGAGTCCTGTGAAAGTCTCACCCACAGGGTGGATATTGCCATTTTCACAGAGTCGGTTCTCAGGAAGCTCAGCAAGTGGATGAAGGTCTGTCCCACGCACCATAAGCTTCTGAATAGCAGGGCAAAGTTGTTTCTCTGCAGAGGGCGAATGCCTGCTTGGTTCTTCATACGACAGAGAACGTACCACACCCTGCCTAACAGGAAGGTTCTCTTGATGTTGTTTATTAAGAGGTTCTGAGACATCTGGCTTTTCTTGTTTCCCAAATAGTGCTGTCAAAGACAAGTGCTGTGGTTCAGGATCCACATTCTGTGAGGGGACAAAGGAAAAATGTAAACATAGTTCCCTCGTGCATAAGTTATTTTAACTGGCAACAATATTTAAGGAGTATTCAAGGAAAAGCTGAGAAAACTGCTATGCTCTTTTCTCCCAAGGGGATTTTTAACAGTTTCTTCAGATAGGAAGGGCAAGAAGACAGTTGTCAAGCTGCTAATGTGGGAGAAAAATCAGTGAATCTGAGAGATAGGAATGGCTTCACTTTAAATACCAGGAAAAAGCATCTTCCATTTCCGCCCTCAGTACAGTATCAGTAAGAGACAGAAATCTCCCCATGTATGAAGTAGGGTCACTTCTTGTGCATCTCCCTGTCACAGCTGAACCCAGCTTTTAGGATTTTGCAGTGTTGTTTAACTTGAAGATATATCAAAAGACTTCTGTTTATTTAGATTAACTTGAATTCACCTAAATAAAAAAAAAAAGGACACAAAACCTTTGGTTCCAGCAACTGACTAGATGAGCTTATGATCAAAGTGGCATCTGAAATTTGAAAGACTAGCACTTCTTCCTTGCATGAGGAGAGTACGCCTGTAATTTATATGCTTCCACATCATATGGTGGCGGTTGGGTAGCTTTTTATAAGACAGATTAGTTTTGCATTAAAAAAATTCCTTAGAGTGGTTCCACCTCAAATTCTTGCACTGACTTTCCAGCTATGCAATTCTTGAATTGACTATTCCTGCGCGGTTACAGAACTAGAGCAGCACTTGTCAGAAAACACATAGAACATTTTACCTTGCTCTGCTGAGGTATTCGTTGGTGCTGATTTTCACTAGGCTTCACTGGAATTGGTTTGATGAGGTTGGGGTTGTTATAGATTGCAGAGGAACTGGTTATTTGTTTTGGCTCTGAGCAGGTCTTGCACTACAACAGAAAAGTAGTATTTTTTGGTGTGACAATATCTTTTCCCTTAGCTCACCACTACAGTAAAATACAGACTTAGGTATTCAGCAACCAAAAGTACTAGTTGCAGCACTGATTATGAAATAATATGCTATTGAAAGAACTGTAACAACTGCAACCTAATTTTCTAAAACCACAAAGCATATGTAACAATAAACACTTCATTCCATGATTTCCTGCATATGAGGCTTCCCTCTAATTTAAATCTCAGTTCTTCTTATCTTCTGCTTTTCCTGTACTTAAAAAGACATAAAGTAATTTTTAAAAAGCATCTTAGAAACCAAGCAACAGACGTGCTTTTTCTGCATCAGTAGGTAGCTAGAAGAGTTTAGATACGTGAAGGATTAACATACCCATACAGAACATTTAAAATGCTTTTTGTTAAAAACTGAATTATAACTCCAGCTCTTTAACATAAATATTCCCCATTGTGGGAACTTGGAGGATGCATATACCCACACGGAAAAATAATTAAAGATTTAATCAATTCATAGAATCAATGTTTTCTTATTAAATATGACAGGATTAATTACAATATTTATAAAAAGATGGGCAGAGACAAATTACTGAAAGTGATCAGGGACACAGAATGACTGACATATGAAGAGAGAAAGGCATTATTTAATTCAGAAAAAATGCACTGAAAATACCACATGAATGAAACAATAAATGGAATAGGAAAAGGTGAATGAGATGGTCTTATTCACATTGTATGAAAACCAAGAATATAGTCAATGAAACTAAAACCGCATAAGGTATACAAGGAATGCAAGTCATTGTTGCTTGATACAATTGAAACCAAGAAAATTTTTTCAAGAATTATCTAACAAAAACTTAATCCTAGCTGCCAAAAATATTCATAGTTAATTACCTGAATTTGATGGGCTCTAAATTTTACACCATAGAACTAACGGTTGGGTAAGGAATGACCCATTCTGGTTCCTCATTCTTTTTGCCAAAGAGCCCAGTCTTGTGCGTTACTGGGGACAGAGCTCTGGGCTGGACAGACTGCCATATGGACACACGGCAGAGCCACTGCTGTGTGACTATGAAAATGTCACTGTCCTTTCCAGAACTTTCTAAGAAACTCCTTAGGATGCCAGTGTGTTAAGTGAGAAAATAAGCCCCACTCACAAATATACAAACCAATAATTTAATCCATTGCTGACACAGACCACAACAGTAAAGAGAGACACACTGGTTCCAGGGCTGCTCAGTAAAGCACCACTGGAGTTCTCAGGGGGACTCGAGGGGCTCCAGAAGGTACTCAGTGCCTTCTTTGCAACATTTGTCCTCAGGAATCCCATGCCCCTGTGGCTGGTGGGAAGGTCTGGAGTGATGAAGACTTACCCTCGGTAGGGGAGGATCAGTTTAAGAACCATGTAAGCAAAATAGACATACACAAGTTGATGGGACCAGGTGGGATGCACTCACGGTAGCTGTGAAAGCTGCCTCTCTCATTGTGAAACTACTCATTTTTGAAAGGTAATGGCAATTAGGGGAGGTGCCCAAGGACTGGAATGAAACAAGTATCAATATTATCTTCAAGAAGGGAAAGAAGGAGAATTCGGGGAACTTTAGGCTAGTTTGCCTCACTTTGATCCCTGAGAAGGTGATGAAACAAATGGCTTCCTACTGGAAGTAATTTCTAAACATATTAAGGACAAGAAAGTGATTCAGAGTAGCCGGCATGATCATTGACCAATCTGATAGCCTTTTACAGTGAGATGCCTGGCCCAGTGGATGATGGGAGAGGAGTAGATATTGTTCACCTTGACTTTTTCAAAGCTTTTGACACTGTCTCCCATAGCATCCTCAAAGAAAAACTGATGAAATGCAGAACAGGTAAGTGGACAGTGAGGTGGATGGAAAACCATCTAATCTGCTGGACTCAAAGTATTGTTGGCATGAAGTTCAACTGGAGGCCAGTCACTAGCGGTGTACCCTAGAGTGACAATGAGGTCAATACCATTGAACATCTTCATTAATGACCTGAATGATGGGGCAGAACAGACTTGCAGACAAATGAAACAGGGATGTGTAGGTAATAGACCAGATGGTTGTGCTGCCATTCAGAGGCATCTTGACCAGCTGGAGAAATGGACTGACAGGAACATGAAGTTCAACAAAGGGTAACTGATGAAGAATAATCCCACTGCAGTACAGGTTAGTGATGACAAGCTGTAAAGCAGCTTTGTAGAAATAGACCAGCATGAACAAGAAGTTGAATACAAATTGGCAACACGCCCTTATTACGAAAGAAGGTCAACAGCATCCTGGGTTCATCAGGCAGAACATTGCCAGCTGGTCAAGGGAGGTGATCCTTCACCTCTCCTGAGTACTAGTGAGGCCACTGGTTAGACCCCTCTTCGGAGCACTGCAGTGCTACATCCAGATACAAGCTTCTGAGCAGAAGAAAGATGCCAGACACACAAGTGAGTTCATTGAAAGTCTATGAAGTTGATTTAAGCACCTATCAAGCAAGGAGAGGCTTAGTCTCCAGAAGAGAGGCTCAGGGTATGATATCAATGTGAGTAAATACCTGATGGTAAGAAGTAAAGAAGACTGAGCCAGACTCTTCTCAGTGGTGCCCAGTGAATACAAGAGGCAAAAGGCAAAAAATAGAATATACAACACCTTGTTTAAACTTACAAAAAGGCTTTTGTATTTTAAGGATGTTTGAACACTGGAACAGGGAGCCCAGAGAGGTTGTGGAGTCACTGTTCATGGAGGTATTTAAAACCTGAGTTAACACAGCCCTGAGAAAACCACTTTAACTGATACTGCTGTAAATGGGGAGGTTGGATTAGACTGTCTCCAGAGGTACTTTCCAATCTCAATGATTTTATGAGTCTCTGCTGAAAAATCATCTTGTGGGTGTCAGGACAGTCAAGGACTTCTGCAATGAATTTCTGAAGACATGATCTTGCAAAGTAGAAGTGTAGTTCCACTCATGTACCTGGCTTTCTTCTACTGTATGACAATTTTTGGTTCAAATGTTGCTCTTTGAAATAACTTTAAAGCATGTACAGACAAATCATGCCGTAGGGTTGTTAGCTACTCAGTTTGAAGAAAAGAACAAGGACTTGTCTCCTTTCCTGCCCTAGCCCTGCTGCATAAAGTGAGAAACATCCTCAAGCGCTAGACTGGAAAAAACATGAGGAACAAAGTACTGACTTTGCCAGTAATGCAGATCTTCACAGCAAAACTGAATTTTAGTTAAACACAAAACCGTGTAGCAAGTGCCTCATCTGGCTAACACGAGTAGGCCACATTCAACATGTAAATCTATTTAAACCCAGCTACACTTTTTGCCCTCTTTGGAAGCAAAAAGAATACTGAAACAAATCAAAGAAATAATTCTACTAGAGTGTGGTATCTCAGTCACCCAGAGCCTTGCTACCCATCTCACAGTGCAGTGCAAGTTTGATGACTTAAGATGTCCCAGAATTTAAATAAAGAGCTAAGTCCAAAGATTATTCATGGCAAACAGAACAGTTTTCCTTTAAAGCTAGTGCCTTCTCCATGATTCAAAGCCCAATTAATGGAAGTACTCCACACAAATCTGTGCTTAACTGGTTTCAGTTTTGTTAAGTAATTCATCTTTAAAACAGTTATGAATGGATAGCTATAAAAAAATGTAACAGAAAGAAGCCATGAAAAAACAGTGTAGAAGACAAGCCTTCAACACTAATATAACTGTTAAAGCTTTTACACTAAGGAAAAGATTCCTTTCCATTTATTAGCTCCGAGTTAAATTTATCAATGTGCAGCTAATCAAAAGGTTCTTCTGAGCTTCCATACTGTTATCCCTGAATCTGAGTAATTTAATTTGTTCTTGTTGTTTTCTAAAAGCTTTATTTTCTCACAATTTCTAAGCAGCTCAGATGGACCATCAACAATGTCCTAGTATGGAGCCTTCTGCAACCTCCTGAACTTTTAAAAAATTTTAAATACACAAGGACAAGTGACTGAATTACTCTTAAATCACTCTTCAACCCAGTTTGTGACTGGTGACTTAGGTTGTCTCTCACTCACTTGATGACAGTTAAGCATCTTTCCTAATTAATTATCACATTAAGGTTTTTTTCATAGTCCAAGTAAGTGCTTCCTGTAGCCCCTATTTGATCTATACTAAACCAAGTCAAGAGAATTTTCTTTTTTAGATTGGACAGATCCTACATGATAATACATAGACCAAAATCAAACTTCAGTAAGATTAACTAGCTTTTTTTCTCACAAACAGTTCTGTTTCTAATGATGCTGCCTTTTATTCAATATACCTCCTTCTTATTGCTATTTTTCAGCACAGCTTTTTGGGCAAAAAAATGTATAAGCACGTATTTAAACCTTTTTGTTTAACATGATGGGTACCATCCTCTTCTGTATTTCACAATGAGTTCTGCAGAATTTAAATAATATCCTTTCTTCCCCAAGGTATTTTAATGGGCCAAATTCTTCAGAAACTATGAGTACCTTAGACTCCACTGTCATACTCTGCATGGTCACAGAGCTAAGCATATAAAAACGAGGTGAGAAGCTGAAGTGCTGGGGCCCAAGTTGTGGGCCCCAAGTTGGAGTTGACCTGTGAATGAGTCACAGCCTAGAAGAATGTTTTGGTTTTTCTATTAGCTTCATGTTTCAGAGGCAGAACCTGGCCCACCTGTGTCTCCACCCTCACCCAGGTGGTCGTGGTTGGGGTGGTGGGCAAGGCCAGGACTATATTAACCAGGAGCCAATCAGTTGGAAGAGCTTCCTTTTGGGGCTGGTTGCACCTTGCTGAGCTCTCTCATTGGTGTCCTTTCATGTGAAGGACCACCGAGGGAACCATCTCTGTCTGTTATGTCCAGCAGGTGATGTTAGCGCCCCAGTGGGCAGCAGAGGAGCTGGGCCCACAGGAACCTATGGCAGGACTGTCTGAAAGAAGACTTCTGAGGGGATGTTGCTGAGTTCAGTGTTGGCCTGGGTGATCAGGGAACTGGTGGCAGCATAAAATGATGATGGCTGAAACAGTACAACAGAAGCAGTAGAGTTTAACAGAGTTATCATTATACGAGCATTTTTCAGATCAAATTCCGTAGCAAAACAAACAGTACTATACACAAAAGGCCTATAGAGAATGACATTGACCTGACTTGGTGTCATTCCCATGATTTGCTAACGTGGCTACTAGGCTGGTATCAAATACTGAGAAGTATGCTGAAGAGAAGAAAAGCCTGTGATAATTTCAAAGGAATCTGTAACTATTTGAGCTCAGAATATAAGGTCATTTTGGCAGATAGGTAACATGGCCTTGCTGATGAGTAAGTTAAGACCACCAGCATGACATTTTAAGCAACTGTCAGTTGGACAGGTAAAGAAGATATCAGATGCCATCATCATCAAACACCAAAAAGCAGCATGAAAGAAATGTCACCATGCTCTTTAGTGATAGAACCAGGACAGTAGTCATCGGCTACAACACCTGATGATTACTACATCTTGCTTCATAGGTCTGTCCTTTAGTCGTGTGTCTTGTTCAAAGCTATGCTCTTACAAAAGATGCGTAAGAAATCAAAAGGTTCTAAGATCAAGTCATAGAAAGGCCAAGCACCATTGGAAAAAATAGATGTATGTAGTGAATGTCAATCAAAAAGAACAAGACCATCACTGAGGATGTTTCAGGCATAGTCAGAAACATTTGAGGCAAACAACGGCTCTGCGTTGTGAGATTTCATAGTCTACCTGTACAACACGAAGCTCAAGCTGAACAGGACATTGTCAAAGGAAACAAAGAACAGACAAGCACGGTACCTCAGTATTGCAGTTCTCTTGAAGTGAATACCATGTCACATCCCAATCTCATGTTATGCAGCAAAACCCTGACTTTTGAGACATGTGAGCTGCAAAGACCTGTCAAGTACAAGGGGGAGACGCTAGAAGGTCTGATACAAAGAAAAAAGAAGGTCATCCAAGACCTTATGGAACTTTGAAGAGTTTTGTAGATAAGATGTCTATGCTGAAAGCGATGAAGATAACTCTGAAGTTGTCAGAGCTCAAATGCAGAGCTAAAAAGTCCTGGAAACTGGGGATTTCAATGTAGCTGAGAGAAACTAAGGAGGACAAGAATTGTCTCAAAGAAGACTAGTAGCAGCAAGGTTTTCTGGTCAGAGCCCTGCTTAAGTGAGACATAAAGAACCAATTCAGGCTGTTAAAGAATAGTAGCATAGACTCTGCATCAACCAGGCTGAGTACGGCACAGTGCCCACAGGAAAGCTAGGCCTTCTGGATCCTACTATCAAGTCTTTCACACAGTTAACAAATCAAAAGCTAAGGCACCTGAAAACCCAGAAACTATGTTTCTGTTTGGGCATGGCAGTACCATTGGAACATTTTGCTGAGAGTGAAGAAGCAGTCAAAGAACAGAATCAAGTCCAGAGGCCATGCTTGCTTGCTACCAGAAATGATGTTCTTATCAAATGGTTGTATGTCCTTAGTTATGAAGAAACAAGCTTCAGTTATTTGGGGTATATCAACCAGACAAAGGAAGTCCACCTAATCTGGCCTTCAATAGATCAAAGATGTCTAGTAAATGGGTAGATGCTGTACAAGGACTGTGCAGCCCAGAGCTAAAACCAGAGTTGTCTCGTGGTACATGACAAAGGACAGTGGTTAAAGAGAAACATGTTTTGTCATGCTTCATTCTGTACCCTAGCAGCTCTCCAACCGTTTATCTCCCTAGCTATGAGGCTAGCTAATACCACTTCTTCCTACCAGAGATCAAAAGAATGCAAGCGTGTAAAAGTACATTGTTCAAAAAATACTTCAGTGGTTTAGCAACTTAAAGCTCTGTTAATAAAACAAAGCAAGAGGTAGGCTATGTATTTTATTATACATGTAACCTCTAAATGTGTAACTTAATTTGTGAATCAGATATGTCCTCTAAAGTTAGTTACGCTCTTAAAAAAAAAAAAAAATCTCATCATAGGACCTATAACTTGAGAAAAATTCCTTAGATGCTTTGAAAATTGCTGTTCTTGTTCTACAGTTCCCAACACTTTAAAACACTCTCTTCTCTGAAACCACACAGAATTTAAAAAGGAGAACAACGTATTTCATAAGCGATTTCTGCACATCAGCATTGTAAGTCAATAAAACATACACTGGCAAGGAAGTAGATGTCATAAAGCAGCCAAAAAGCACTTCAGCTCTGAAACATATTGACACTAAATACAAAAATGGTTGTCATTGCTCTTATTTATCACTCCCTCCTTAGTTTTATATTACTAACAAAACAAGAAAAAACACATATCCAGTTCTTAAGAGGTCAGATACTTCTAATGCTCATGTCCCAGATGAAGTTTTCATATTATTTCCTTAGTAATCTCTTCAATGCAGAAAGATTAAAGATGAAGTAAGAACCAAAGTGCCAAAAGATCTCTCTAAAATTAAAACCCTATTATTTAAACAACAGATCTTCCAGAATTTCCTCCCCTTTGTCTTGATTTTCTACATGCTAATGTAGAAATGGAATGTAACTTTAACATTACCTCCTTCTTATTGAATATGAAGACGGCCTAATATTTTTTCAGTTTACCATTTACGTTATTTTTAAGGTTAATTGATGAAAACTGCTTAAAAATTTCGTATGTCAATTCACACTCTTATGCCAAGACTAGATACTGGTTCAGTATTAAACACAGGAAAGATACGTTTTTTAATCCACCATAATATATTAAATCCCTATTACAGAAAATAAAAAGGGCCTAAGCTTCAAAAGAAGCTAAACCACAACAAAAAGGGCTACATTCCGCCATTACTCAAACAGTTTGCTACTGTCTTTCTGAGGATCTTACAGTAGCCACATTTCAGAAAAATAACTTTTCTTGTCTTTAAATTGCTTATTTTTAAGATATATATATATTTCTAGACTCAGAACACTCATGAGCTTTGTTATTGCATAACACTTCGGAAACAGAGGAAATAGCAGTAGGAACCTGCAGGCTCTGTACCAATTTGCAGCATATATATGAATAGTTAAAATTATTAGATTTTTATTCCCCAAAGTAAAACATTTTTGATTGCTAAATAATACAGAACATTATTAGTCCATTAGTAACTTGTTCATTTAGAAGCCTCAGAAGACCAAAGCAGCACGTGGGCTGAAATCATACTACATTTCACCCTTTTCATTTCCTTCCATTAGAGTCTGAAAGTACCTAACAACCACAATTAAAAGCAGTAACTTCACTGTTAAAGGCCTTCTCTGAAGGAGAATAACAGCTATTTGTACAATCCACAGAAACTATTAGCGGGCTTGAATATTTCACTCAGAAAGTGGACACAACTACCGGGTGCTACTCAATAAGCACAGGAGCTCTATGGTTTAAAATGAAAGCAAATTTATACTTGTTCTTACCCCCTAGCATTCAACAAATAATTAATTATACACATGTTCTCCTTTCTCAAGTTTTTACTGACAGCCACTTCTACACAATATGAAAGGGCACACTGTCCAAAATCAGTTTCACTTTGAATAAAACTATTTAAAAACAAGATGAAACCAAACCTTTTATGTTTTCAAATGTTTAAAAGTGTGAGCAAGTTGGCATCATAGTATCACCAAAAAGAAATGTCCTGTTTTCATAGACAGCAAGTCTCACCTTGGTATACTCATCTTTGGCCTTGGTAAGCATCCGTAAGATATCCACTTCTTTGTTATTAGCAGAATTCATGATCATTGGGGATACTCCAGATCCTGTGCCCTGCTGTGCTTTGAATTGCTCCTGCTGAGTTAGGCTGAAAGTTGGAGGTGAGAGAAGAATATACAATACAAAAAACCAGATAAAATATAAAAAGTATAACCACAACTACTTTACAATAATTAACAAAATATTTCATTTTTGCTCCATCTACATTAAAGCATGTGTTAAAAAATCTCTATTAAAAGATACATATTAAAACAATTTGACCAGGCTTGAGATTCATTTTCTCCAATGTTGAATACACAGAGTAAAATTTCTGTAACTCTGTCACAATTTCTATACACAGAAGGAGCAGGGAATTTATAGTGTTATTCAGTTCTGCTAGTGGTGGAGGATGGCAAACACAAACAAATCAGTTATTAACTACTAGCAAATGACCAATTTCCTGCCCCAGCTGTTTTATTATTATTGTAGAATGCTGAGAATTAAGACACGCAGCCAACGGGCTGAGCAACAGGGTATTTTTTATCTATATGAAACACTGCTATTATAAACCACTACATGTGGTTTACAATTGCATGAATCCTCTGAAAACTAGTTTTTATTGTAGTAAATTACCAGTTTGAGAGTACCTAATCACCACCAACTGAAACTTGAGCTAGTTAACTAAAATTAGCTGTCAAAAACCTGAGTTTCCTAGGGTTCATTGCTTATTTCTGTAAATTCATCCCCATCAATTATTTCTTGGGTCACAATTGACTCACTTCAGAGCTGTAGGATATACAGCAAGACCAACAAAAGCCCCTAAACAAAGCCCCACCATTGTCACAGTCTGTGTTTCACAATGTTTTGTCACTGCAAAATGAAAAGCAGCAGGTATTACTTTAAAAAGAGATATAGAGGAAACATGACTACTTTCTTATCTGGTATTTGATAACAAATCCTATCTGGAACATGGTGGCAGAAGAGTTATGCTACGGATCGAGATGCGTGAGGATGAGCTTTGTTTGGACTCATACTGCAGGGCACATAAATGGCCTTTTGGGCACTTGGAAACTTTGGCAATCAAAATGGATGTCACCTCCTCAGCATGCTTCTGGCTACAGAAGCTGTTAAGACTGAGACAGATGACCTGAAAAGGAGAGATTCACAGGTCTGACAGTGCCTTTGCATTACGCTCTGTTAGTACCGAATGCTGTCAGCTTGACTGTATACGTCTCCCATGGCTTTTCTTGGGATGATAAAGACCTCGCTCTGTCATTCCTCCTCCTGTCCCTTAAAAGAATTGTGACACAATCATATGTCCAACCCTGCATACTGCAGGCAACCGGTAGATTCAATCTCTGCCTGTTCCTATTGGGCCCATTCACTGTATCCTTCACGTTCTAGCTCTAAAAATTTAGATTGTATATGTTGATAAAATCTGTAAGGCTTCAGCTTTGAACAAATGTGAAAACCTGCAGAATACAGTCAAAAGAAAGGCATCGTTGTAAACAAGCCCATCGTTAGGCCAATCAGAGGGTAGAGCAGAAGAATGAGCCCTATCCATCCTGGACACGTGAAGAAAGCAGTGACAGTGAAAAAACTGTCCATGATACTGTTAGATTAAAATACAGGTGAGAATACAGTTCTGTTTGAAATTTTCATGTCCGACTTGATTGCAAAATTGTATAACATGGACAAAATAATGTTATTATGTACATAGAAGTAATGAATTCAAAGCTAATTAAAGTCTTGCTTTATATTCCAAAAACAAAGTGAATTTTGTACGTATTGCTAAGAAATGAGGAACCAGGAATTCAGCCATGATGTAGAAACAGGATAAAAACCACAGAAATTGTATTTTTACAGTATGCCTTCATGATAGCCCGCACTTATATTGATATAAGGAAAAAAAGGTAACAGCAACATTAAAAAAGAAAATCTCCCCAAACTAAAATCATATTAAACCCCCAAAGCATGTAACTCTTTAAAACAGATCTCTGAGTCATCAAGAAATATATCAGATGAACTGTTACACTCTGATGTAGCTGGAAAGCTGCACAGCAAATTATGAAAAAGTATTGTAAATACAATGACATTTCTGATTATGTAAAATGCAGGCATGACAACTTTACTTGTAACAAAGTCTATGAATACAGGTTTAAAGCAGGAAGGTATGACCATCCTAGTAATATAATGTGCATGTATGTACAGAAATACATACATAGAAAAAGCACAAAAAGTCTTGTTTACCCATCACTTACTTTTTCATGAGCTCTGCAATTCTTTGGCATTCTTCCTTATCATAAAACCAAATCCCATATATGGACACTGTAAATGCACATCAAACACAAACTATGAGCATCTTCTCAAACAGCAATTCTACCTGGTAGATATTTAAAAGTGACCTGTACAGGATTTTTTAAAATTTACTTGTCTTTATGTTTTTCCCATCCACAAATATAAGAATGACACCTCAGATCCTCCAAAATCAAAAAAGATAAAAGGCGTATCTCTAAGTATGTAAATCACAAGCTCTTGAACTTTCAATAAAGACTTTTCTTCAGGACACCGTACCAGAGCTTTATTCTTTAAAACCTTTTCCTGTCTCAGTTTTTTCAGTTGTCAGACCATATCCATTAGACTCCAACAGCTAGTATACCACAAGTAGTGCTGCACATATTCACACGCAAGCAAGATCTGTTTAGTTTTCAATAACGTTCATGTCTTCAAGACATATCATCAAAGTTGTTAGAGTAGATGAATGCACCTTTGCCTCCCCACAGATATCCTATAATGTTGCCCATTATTTTCACCACAAAAGTAGTAATTACTGTAGCCAACTCCAGGATTAGAAAATCTGTATCTAAGTTTAGGCCTCCACTAAAAAAGTGCCTGCAGCTCTGCCCAGCAACAGCATTTAAATTTACTTGTACTTCAAGATTCTCAAATGTACACACTGCTAATGAAATCATCATGATGGTAATCGCCTTAATAGAACTGTAGTTAGTGCAGGTTCCACAATCATCATAAACAGGGAGCTTTTTTCCACTCACAACCATGACACAGCTCTGGTAAGACAGTCTGGGAATAAACCTACAACACAGTCTCAAAACAATCTGTCCACATTTGTCAGGGTAACTGTCCTAGTTTTAACCTCAAGCACAAATCTTCTGCAAGAAGAGGGAGAAGCACTTGCAGGCTTCACATGGATCTTCCCCTCCCTATCACTACAACCTTGTGTAACATCCATGTTCCCTTTACACGACATGGTAGCAAACAGGTAGCCACTGTGTTTCTCCCCCTTTCTGCCTTCTCCCATACTGCAGGCAAGAGTTTTCCCTAAATCTTACGAAGAAATGGCAATTCCTAATACATATTCACACATAGTAGGGACTAGATTTTATTTGTAAGGGGTATAAATGGATTGAGTATCTGTTCAGAAACAATCACAACACCGCTCCTGATCGTGTAGTATTTCCTTGTATTAGCCAAATCCAAAAGCAATCACTTCAATTTCACAGCACCAAAACCTGGGCATATAAAGTATAAGTTGGCTTTATTAATGTTTGGAAAGAAAAGGAATGGACAGCTGTTTGTAAGGCACAAGTATAATACTTATCTCCATTCCCCCTCAAGTTTTCAGCCATGTGTTGTCTTCTACGTAGCTAAAAATGCTTCAACTGTTTAATACAGCATAGTGGTGAAAGCCTAAAAAAACCCACAAACCAACAGCCCTCTTGTACACGAACAATGAATAACTTTTAAAAGATGCACAGTCCTTTTTATTAACTTCTGAAAAGTGTGATGATGATTTCTATTAATCATTTTTAAAAAGTTAAGTAATGTAATATGTGCCAATGGTTCTACAAATACATAACTAAGAGCTGATCCGAACTGCTCCATGTTTTGTAACACAGGTATTAATACTAAAATAAACATGAATCATAGAATCATTTGGGTTGGAAGGGACCTTAAAGATCCTCTAATTCCAATAGTCTAACAAGCATCCAATAATAAACTGTAAACCTATAGAAAAATGTGTGAACAATTCAAAAGGTTTCAAAACAGTGATCTATTATGCAAAACTACACATCCTTCTAACAAAGAGCATTTGAAAATTCGCTGTCCATATCACACTGTATTCTTCAACGCAACAACATAGCAAGCAGACTGAAATCCCCAGGCAAGTACAATGTGTTTTAATCAAGATTCTTCTTCGTTATCAAAAAATCTGCAACACAGGAAAGTACATAGGAAAATTTGCCCACCTGCTCCATTCTTGCAATTTTTTCATGTCTGTCATAGCTGGTGGCATCACCAATATGCAAGACAGGTTGAACAGCTTCACCTTTTGGCCAATACGAAGGACTATTTATGAATATCTAATAAGCATGAAGGCTGACAGTCCCACGGAAATACTGCGGTGCTTCTGGCCAGTAGAAGTTGAAGGACGGGCATAAACAGCAGCAAGTGAGTTTACCCCAGCACTGTCTGATGACCAGTGTGAAAGACTGTTTCAGATTTTACAGAACTGTGGGAGTCCACAGCTGGTCTGAGGACTCAGGGATGGACCTTAGCCTTGAGCAGATAATGATGCTTCCCTGAAAGAGCCCGGCAAGCCCTGAGGCTGAAGAGTCCCAGGGAGTGAAGGAGATAAGAGGCCTAACGAGCAAATTCCACAGAACAGCAACCTGGCAAGAAGTCAGTGGACACAGTAGGAGGAACAACAGGAGCACCAGGCAATTAGCATGTGTAGGGAGAATGGACTGAGCTATCCTACAATAACGAGCTTGAAGAATATGTGCTACCAATTAGAAATTGTTGCTAGGTAAAAGATGTGCACAATGTAACCAATAGCAGAATAGCTTGTACTGCATGCTATGCCAAAGAGATTATAAAAGAGAGATGTTTTACGAAATAAACGGCTTTCACTTGATCACATTGATCATGGTGTGACTAACCCGAGCTCCTGCACAGAACTACAACTAATATTTTAAAATACAATTCAAACAAACGCATACCCATTCCAGGTCACAGAACAAGGACGCTAATTACTGCTTGTCCCACTAGACCAAACCATCACTCAACAATATATCCCATCTTAACTGAAGCTTTAAGCCAGGATATTATAGAACCAGAGATCTTTAGCCTAGATGTTAGCTGAGCTTCAACACCCCCCCCTCCCCGAAACCGCTACTGTCTCACTTCAGTTAAATAGTACTTTCAACCCAGACTAGGAAGCACAGCTGAAAGCAAGCTAAGACCAAACCCAACGTCCTCTGAGCTTTCAGCTCATTCATTCAGCAGTGAAATCCTTCAGACGTGGACAGCCCTCCTCTTCCTCCTTCCATACTTCTCCCATCTGTCCAGAACAGATGAACACTTCAGAAATACACTGAGAAATAATCACACAGCCTCTCCATTTGTTGCAGCACCATGTACTTCAAGGTCTTCCACGCATGGGAGAATGATGTACCAGTAAGACAGCAATAACTTGGTGCAAATTTTGATATACCGGGTATCCAAAGTACACTAATGAACATTTTCATATTGGGTACTCATCACTACAGTATATTCTGCTATAATCACACTTAAGGAAACAAAAATGTAAATCATAGTAGTAAAATAGTGTGTTAGCAGTAAAAATGTAGTGTAGTTAGTAGTAATAGTAGTAAAAATGTGCGTTAATGGTAATTTCCTCAATAAACGATGAACAGAAAATAGCAAAAAAAATTTTTTTATCGGTATGACAACACATAAAAACCCAGGACCAGCAAAAGAACCAAAGATGATTACTGTAACTGTCAAGCTAGGAACTTGGCATGGTCTTCACTAATAAAAACTGAATACACCTACAATTCAAATTGCACTACAAGCTTTCCATCAGTATGAAAACACTGTATGTCTTATCTGGATTAAATCTAAACAGATTACTGTTATCTGCCTTCCATCTCTATCAGACTGTTTGAGAAAAAGGAAATCCCGATCTAAGCATCATCTGTAGAGTAGTAATTTCACTAAAATGTTCACATGTTAAAAATGAATCATGAAACAGCGGAGGCACAAATGAATCACTCATCAGCAGAGGCACAAAGCAAATTCTTCCACTGCTGCACAGAAGAGGAAATATTAAGTCAGTTCTAGGCCCAGCTTCAGCTGTAAAGTTACCCAAGAAGAGGTTATTGTAAAAAACAAACAAACAAACAAAACCTCAACAAATCGAAGTAGCTTCTGCTAACCAAGTGAGCCTGTTGCAGGAAAAGCAGCTAATGAAAGCCCCATGAAGAGAGCTACGTTTATACTGACAAGATGGTACACATCTATTCACCCACCTTCAATAGTTTGAAGGTCATTGAAACGAGATTTAGTAATTAATTGATCACATTAAAGAGAGGAAAAAAATAGGCACCAAAGTTATGATGTTGCTAACAAGATTACACAGAACTGGAAGGATATAATGCAGCTATCAGAACAACAAGATACAATTAATATTGAATGAGAACAAGCTAAATAAATTACTTAAATCACCTAATTGAAATTATTAAATATTAAAGGATATCAGCTTTTAGCAGTTTTAGAATCTGAAAAAGGTAGGTTACTCATAAATCAAAACTGAAAAATGTTAACAAAATCTGCAAAGCTCCTTTAAAATAGCTCCGTGATTGAATCTCAGGAAGTATACTATTAAAGCTTTACATCACAACTTCAGAGCCAGTTCTACAGCTTCCGCCTTACAATCTTCATTTTTTGGCTATGGATTTCTCCTGTCCTCACAAATACTAGAGCACTCGAAACTATTTATAAGCAGAAGCTGACAGCTGCTATCTACCAGAATTATAGATGACAATTTCTAACCTCTTAAAATCTGAAACATTTCTTTATTACGATGATGAAGAATTTCTTATCGACTTTCATAATTCATGCTAAGTATCCTAATAAAAAGTAATTCCTCTAGGATTATTTACTTTTCTCTTCATTTGTCTAGCTTCAACTTCCAGCTATTAGATTTTAATCTTGACAGACATTTCCACTATCAAAGTTTTGGTTTCAGTGTACCTGCCACACATTATTTTGAAGCTACTGCTCCACAGACTGCATAGAGTACTTAAATCTGGTACAAATCAATACAGAAACATCACAGCTACTGACTAGAGACTCCCCTGTACCTCGAAACTTTCATGGTTTATTCTTCATAACATGCTTAAGGTACTTTGTTCCCTATGTATGGCCTAGACTCTTCTTCCTGAATATGTAAAAATGTGCTTGGCTATAATAAAAAGCAGTTGCTCTATGCCCATCTTACAAGGTAACCAGACACCTTTATATTGGTCATCTGTTCTCTTTGCGGCCTACCATCCATGTAATAATTGACTTCTTAGCAAACTATCAATGCTTGTGTCCCGGTTTGAGCTAGAACAGAACAATTCCGTTCAGCGATTTTACCTTTCAGCTCAGTTTCTTCTAACTAACTGAACTTTCTGAAGTTAACAGCATATTTTTGTAGACAACATCTGCTTCTAGCAGTGGTAACACTTGATGTTTAGAGTTACTACCAAGGATTGGTGTGCTGACCAAGGTCACTGCTAACTCTTCTGTTATGGGGGGGATGCAGAAGTGAAAAGCTGCACCGGCAGGGAGGAGCAGCCAGGACAGGTGACCCTAAACTGACCAGCAAGGTATTCCATCCCATATGTGTCATATTCAGTATAAAGCCAGGGGATCAAGTGTTCTTCTTCAATAGCAATCATTCGAGGAGGACTCCGTCCATCCTGCCTTCAGTCCCTATCCATGTGTTCCTGAATCCAGTTCCAGAATCCAGCTCCTGAACCTGGTTCCCACCAGCTGCTAAGTCCAGTCTGAGACTTTCCCAGTGCCTGCTCCATAGCCTCAATGGTGATGATGATGTAATTGCCACCAGGGGAGGCTGGGTTCGATACTGGTTTTGTACAGATTTGTATATATTCCATTTATTATTTTTATCTTCATAAAGCTGTTTTAGTTTTCTAATCTGAAAATCTCTCCCTCATTCCCTTTGGGATGGGAGCAGGGCCAAAAGAGATCCATAAGTCTCCCTTATTCCTTTTCTCTTCCCCTTTTTTCAGGGGAAAGGGGTTAACAGAGAGCATCTATGATAGGTAGAGTGGACTGACTCCAAGCATTGACAGCTTGCATCTCTTTTCCTAGTATTTTTTAGAATATTGCAGCCTCCATTTTGCAGGACCTACTGAAAAAAGAACCAAAGTAGGTTATATCCACAATAATTTTTAATCTATGAGTTTTTAAGACACGAATTAAAGCATGCCATGTTAATTTTGTGCTCTTCTACTCCAATGCAAATGTGGTCCCTTTGTCACGATACCATCTTTACAATGATGATACAAGCCTGTTATATCCCTTCCACTTTGCTCAGGCTCAAGCAGTGAAGGAGACTTGCCTCTTGAAGTTCTATACCCTGCTCTGCTGCATAAAGTGAGAGAGGATTGCAACCAAGGGGAGATCTAAAAAAAACTGCAGCTAAGGCAGCTGTACACTATCTTGGAGAGCTGAATTCCATCTCCAACGCTGCCCCAGAGATATTATGCAACGATACGTAAGTTGTGAAATGTCATCTTAAGTGGCTGTCACTAATTGTGTACATTTCATTTCCCACTGTTTGATTTGAGGTCCTAGGCCTGCAAAAACACCAGCTACTTATACTCACAATCGAAGTCCGTAAGAAGTGTTTTTGAACATATGAATGATAAACATATTGGAAAAGTTAGGCCTGAGTAATTTAAAGTCTGATACCCTGCATTCAACTGATCTCTGTATTTGTAACTGCTCTGCCCTTGGATCCCAATTTGTAAAATGGGAAGAACAATGCTTCTCCAGAGGTCCCTTCCAAGCCCTAACATTCTATAATTCTATGATTCTAATCTGAGCAAGGTCCAACAGTTCAGCTTATTTACGACTTACCAGCTATGACACTGATTAGTATCACAGAAAATAACAAGAAGAAACAAACAATACTTCCATCTCTAGTGCAGAACTTCACTGGTATATAACAAAGCAAGAGACCCACAAACCAGCAATGAAAAAAACCAGAATACTGATAGGCACTCTTCACATGAATGCCATTCAGACTATTTGATAACTGAAGCAGAGTCCTTATTGCCAGAGAAGATGATCACATAATTTAAAATTCCTTAAGTAAAAAAAGGAGATTGCACAAGCAGACAATTTTTGTATTTGCTAGCTTAGAAGCCTTAAAGTTCTTCTAGTTCTTTACAGTCTTAAAAGTTCTTTCAACACAACATTTTCTTAGGTATTTAAAACCAAAACATTAAAAAAAAAAAAATCCTATTATATCACATTGATAGTGATGTGGCTCATCAACAGGACTGGAACTTTTGGCCTCTTGCTTCTCTACATTGTATAAAGCAGCACAATACAAAATAGATATAAAACAAATGTATTTGTTTCTAATAGTGGAAATTCAGCTTAGATATATCCTGTTATTTCTCAAAGTTCTTAGAGAGGAACCAAATTTTCTATGATGTCCCAGGCACAACATTACCAAGAAACTGAAGGTAGGAGTTTTTCAAACAACAAAAACCTCTATTTAGATATGAGCTTAACTTGAATTCCTAAAAAGCTGCTGAAAAAAATTAACCTGTTAACTCACCAGACACTTGTTCTTCCATTTAAAGGTTGATAAAGCTCCTGATCCACTTACTTGGGGAATTTTAATACAGACAGGGAAAAGGACGATTTGATATTTCCATTATTTCAAACGTTTAAAACATTATATATGAACAAGAAGAGCAAAAAGCCAGTTATTAAAAGGAAAAGAATCCTGTTCAGAGACAGGATGGTCTCACATGGAAAGTGAACAAGCTGTTTTTCAGCTTCACCAGTCAAATTCAAGTGAGGAAGGAACTGTTCAAGCAACTTTCTTTAAAAAAAAAGAAACAAACAATGAACTAGCCCAAAATAACAAGAAAATATAAAACAACAAAAACACCAACAAAATGCAAAAATCCCTCAAAATCCCATTCCCCAAAAGCAGACGGTTTGCAAGTGGGCAATGATTTGCAACACTACTGAAATCAAGAATAAGCTCCTCACCACCATCTGTTTAATTATGCCTGGAACTATGCCTTAAAAATCAACACAAGAAACATTTTTTTGCTAATAGGATGGACCCTGAAATATCCCTGTCATCTTCTACCAGTCATGAACGTTGGGTGACCAATTTGCAGGCTTCCAGATAGAGCCAGCAAATAGTTCTGATTTCATCAGGTGAAAAAGTGACAACTTGGAGATGGTGGACTGTTTATTAAATCATGTCGGTGGTTCCACTGTGATAGTCTGAATTCAGGCAGACTTTTAATCAAAATTTATCAGAAATTCTTAATGAAAAAGATATCAACTCTGTAGCAGACATAAACAAGTTTGGCTCACTGTAATGGCCCTTAAATAGACTCAAAGCTAAAGTTATGTTAGTACTGTAGGAAACTTTAAAGCTCATTGATCCATTTATTTCCATAAAGCTCAGCAGATGTAAGAGTCCATCAGCAGGTTCTTTACTTGCTGGAAAAAAGCCCAAAGGCAAACTGAATTCACAAGATTTCCCTTAAAATTGCATTCTGTTGATGCTACAGGAAATTTTTAGTCACGACACAGGAATAGCATCTATGTTATGATCCATCTGGCTTAGTGCATTTATTTTTTTCCCCCACCACTGGTTTTTCAGTCACATTCCCTGCCATTGCATCATCAGTTCCAAATAATTTTTAAATAATGATGATGCATGACACAAAAATTAAGGCAGGAAGTCTGCAAAGGTCAGACGATCAATTTCCTAAATAATGAGTTGTTCTTAATAAATCCTTTATTGTTCTTATAAATAAGTTCTTAAATAACAAGTGGTTCTCATTACTATTTCACAATAAACTTCTGAAGTGTCCACAACAGACTGGAGCTCCACTGCCTTGTGTAGTGGAAATGATTAAACAGTCACACACAAGGGCTGTAAAAGCTAAGTGAACAGGTATTAGGATAAACAAATAGTGAAAGTACCGTTCCACTTTTGATATAGAAAAATTATAGACACTGAATTTAGAAAGGTAAGTGAAGAAGTCTGCAGCAAGGCTAAAAAAACTAAATCCAAATATCCCGAGTCAACAAAAACATAGTTCTTATGAAAAAAATTCCATCAGAGAATGGCTCCTCAACATCTCGAACTATTACCTGTATTAGTTTACCAGCGCTATACATTGTCTTGATAACCTTCTACAGCAAACCATAAAACACGTCTTCAATGCACTGAAAGGAAGCCAGACCCTAATCTACAGGAATCATCTGAACATTATACAAATTATACAAATCCAGTCTAAATACACATCCATAACTTCTACTAGCAGAAAAGCTCACACTAACATAACACCATCACAAGTGGAAGAGGTTAAACTAGAAACCATGCTCTTTTCTTGATTCACTGCATATCATATCGTACCTAGCAGCTAAAAGCAATGAGAACTCTCCTCAATCAAGAGGACAACACTGCCTTTCCAACCTGGAGGGAAAAAAAAAGGTTGCTTTTATTTAAAAAAAATAGGAAGATCTGCCTTCACCTTCTCAGTTTCCAGCCTTACATCCATCCTGCCTTCCACTACATTAAGAAAAGCAGCAGCTTCTGTTATGTTTTTTTGTGGTGTACCTAGGCTTCTAGTCCTGTGGGGATAAAGCCTGCGGTGCTGTATGTGACAAACGGTTGGCAGAGAACCTCTCAGTACTTGAACATTACAGTTTTCATTTATAATTTAGTCATATCTAACAATTCCCATGATTTTTGAAGTGCATCTCTGAGGTACCTGCCAAAGGTCAAACTAAGTCTCCAATTGCAGAGCTATAGTCAACTCCCAGGTCAAGTTCTTTTCTAAACTCTGTCTATGCCCTTTTTCAGTAAAATAGAAAAGAAGGAAAAAAAGAAAGATGAATATTTTAACCTTACATTGGTGCTCAAGAGCATGCTATTTTATGGTGGGGTTTTTTTTCCTGAAACCTGAATTTTTACTTATAATCAGCCTGATGAGCTGTCACCCTAAATGGTTTAACTCCCATAAGATTATGAACAACTTCAAAAAGGGCTTCATGAGGAAAATAAGAAACTTTAACCATAGGTGATGTTTCTAATTCCGACTGTTGTGATCTCATCTCTTATTTCTTCATTGCATACCTTCAGATCCTAAGTAATGGAAATATGTTTGCAGATCTGGCCTAAGTTCTTAACCTGCAATAACAGAAGACTAAGTTGCTTGTGTATATATACTTGCTTCTGAAACAAGTAACACCTAAGAAATACCCCAGGATTCACAGAATTAAAAAAACCCCTCTGCATTTCTCTGTCTGTATCATCTGTACACACCATCACTTTGGAGGCAGGCAATTTCATTTTTCCTACACCACCTCTATTTCTGAAATGGTTAGAAAAAAAAGCAACAACAAACAAAATCCACATAGAAATAAATAGGCAAAGGTAAAATCAAGTACTCTTCCTGAAATTTCAAATATTTAGTTCATATTTCCAGCATATCTTACGCATTTGCTTTTATTCATTTGCCCCAGCCTTTTAACATGTTATATTCAACACATTAAAAAGTTCTTCTCTACTGCTCTGTAGCCATTCCCTTCTCTTAGTCAGCTGTTATGTTGCCTTCAATAATATCTGCTTATCTGTAGAGCTGCTGTTGGACATTTTTAAGTACGCACGATTTTTAGCAATACCATTTCACAGAAAGGCAGAGAAAGAATTTCACTGTTCTCCCATAATGACAGGCAAACAGTAATAGGTTTACTTCAGTTGTAGGCAGGTTCACGCTGTGCTCACAAGCTGAATTTCAGTAGATGGCTGCACCTTGGATCCTCTATCATTCATGTATGGCCACTGCAATTTTATGTGCTTGAAAACTGGAGGATCATTACATTTAAAGTATTAATAAAAATGTTTAAAATCTATTTTATGGCCTACTTTTTTCTTGTGAAAGTTGCCATTTGGTAATTTATTTCATGAAGATGCAAATATCACCTCTTTAAACTACCTTAATGCTTTTTTCTTTTGATTGCTGCAATTCTTTTCTAACATATTTATGTATCTTTCAAAACTAACTACTGAAGCTAATGTTCAGATTACTGTGAACATTAGCAGCTTACTGACTTTTCTGCCTTCTTGCACACCAGACATTTTGTATGGGTATATGTACAGAGGGAGAAACAGAATGTACTCCTGAGATTGAGCTTGTCACCGAGAAAATGCAATTTAAGCAGTAAACATTTCCTTGTTTTAAACCTGTAATCCAACAGAAAAAAACCACATTTATCAACTTCATTTTACATTAGCAGCTAGACATTTCACAAGAGCAGCACTGGGAGGTACCCTGCAATTTTTAATCCCTGAATATAGAATAGATACACATGTAATTTCCAATAAGAATTTGCAATTTTGCATTGGGTGATTTTCATTATTTTCACACAGAAAGTGAAAATGCGTATTTCATTTTGCTTCAGAAGTCAGCAGTATTTTACTAGCTCATGCATAATCCTTTAGGAATAGAACATATCAGTAATCATCTTCTGCCTCCTCAGTCTCTCCCCTCCTTCAGCTTTTAACTCTCTCAGTGCAAATTTGAACCTCTACATTGTTTTCTGTTTGAAAGAGAGCTGTAGAAGATATTAATAGGAGAGAAACCAGAATAAAACCAGAAGGGTGATCACAACAACAAAAAGCAGCAAAGCACTGCAGGAAGGCACAGGATACCTTATATAAGAAAAACAATGTTATTTCTCTCCTTTTCTAATTATTATGAAACTTCATTAAGCTCTTCATCGAGAGATGCTACGCATTCCTTCGTGGAGGATTTAACACTGTACGTTGTTAAGCAAATAATACTGGAATATTACAGAAAGGCAGTCTGTTTGACAGAGACAAAAGAACTGGTAGAGCTCAAACTGAAAGTCCATATCCTAAGACAACGACCAGCACTAGATGATTCATAGGAAGAATCTTCCTAGTCCCTTTAGTGTTGACTTCTGACCTGAAGCATGTGTCTTACATCACTTATATTCTCCCACCCCCCTGCCCCAGGCTACAGGATCGCTGGTTGGTTTTATTTATATAAATAATATCTCTGCTATGCAAAAGGATTACTGGAACAGGCTACAAAAGACTGAGGAGTATGTATGTCCAGAATAATGAAACTAGCAGGTAAAACCCATGTATTTTTTAAAAAAGACTGATTTTAAGCAATACATTATAATGTGAAGACTTTATATTTTATTAAAGGAAGCTCTGCATTGCAAAACCAGCAGTTGGGCTGCAGCCACAACCATTAAGGCACAGCAGATAGAAAATACTAAGCTCAACGCTGTTACTAGTTTGTACACTAGTTAAGACAAAAAAGCAACACTGCATTTGCAGCCTTAGTGGAATTCCACTGGAGCAGTTGCACCGTGTTTCTGTATAGAACACATTCCTTGTCCTTTAAAGGTTATGCTATCTTATACTCGAGAAGGGTTTCTTTCTTTTTTCCTTCCGTAATTGAAAAGTATTGTTTACTGCCGATTTAAGGCTTGTTTTGATGAAAAGAAAGCTGATGAGGCACTTAAGAGCTTGCATTAAATCAATACTAGACAGAAGTGAGCAGCTTGTAGACGTGCTGTGGGATACACTTGCTCATATATTTATCTTCCATGTTTTGAGAGAAGGTTACAAATATTTTTATATATACACACACACATAAAAGAGCACGAGCGAGCAAGCTCACATTCCAAGAGAAGTTTTCTGGCTATGTCAGGAGTGAAGTCCACCCCCTACTAGACAAACCTATTTTTTTTCAAACACAAGAGGATATTATCAGAGAAGCCTGTGCTAATATACAGAAACCAGAGATCGTCATGGCTCGGTGAGGTGATGAGCTGACGGGTGGATGGCGCCCATTATCTTCACTTCTCAGTCCAAGTTTTCCTGAAAAACCACAGGGGGAGGAGAAGGCTCCAACTGAGCATAAGGCACAGAGGACAAGAAAAGGATTAGGAGCGAAGAGCAAGGAAAGGAAGGATAATGCAAGAGATATTGCAGAGGTTGCAGAGCTAGAAAATAGTTTCTAGATTAAAAGACCAAGTTGCTAGTAGTTTAAAGCAACCGTCAGGTTTTAAGTTCTATACAAGGCTATTGCATAAAATAACTCTGGAGTAAGAATCAGTTAACCAAAAGGAATTTACCTATACAACTATACATCGAAAATACACTCAAGTTCAGCCGTTTCAACACTCCTTGGAATATTAAAATGTTTCAAGCCCTTGTTCGGCAAGCGTATCACCCACTACCCAGCCACCAGGCAGGGGAACCTGAAACGAAGTATAAAGGGAAGCTGGTGCATGAAACTCAGCTGAACTGCTTCTACATCAAACCTGGAGGTAAGACAACATTACCCCATTGTGTGCACACAAACTGTACTGGTATCTGCCTGCTGGGATAAGTATTTCCTTTCTATTTAAACAGAAGGGTCTGTATAATGTATGAAACTATACTAAGAACTTACAGTAACAGTTGGGGATAATGTACTATGAAGTCCTGCATGTGTGATCGCACTACAACAGGATTTAGATAATTCTGGTAGTTCTCAAATCTGTATAGTTAAGAAGATGAACGCCTTCTCTTGGTAATATATTGTCTTTTGAGCATCTAATGAACATAGCTTTCCCACTTCCCCTTGGACATGAGACTAAAAAAAGAAAAAGTGTATAAGCAACAAACAAGAATAAAAAAGGGGGTTTTGTAGACAGAGAGGCTAAGAAGTTTAAAATATACAAAGGCTGGAAATCCTAAATGCATGTGCGTGAGGGTATGAAATGACTAATCTGAAACGGGGGTTACATGACAGATTTCTAAAAAGCAACTACCCCTAATATTTTCATTTGCAGAAGAAATATCTAGGCATTTGTTTACATATTTACACTGATCTGAAAACATCTACCATTTTATGCTATACAAGGAGGTGTGTATGAAGTGGAGGGTATACAGGTAGTCACATGAAAATAACCTCTTTAAAAAAACCCTATCTGTTCCAACTTGAACTCTTGAGCTTTACTGCATCATATGCCTATCTTATCTTGAAAAGATGTCCGGAATTCCCAGCACTGGCAGTACACTCTCAGCAGTAAACGTCCAGACAAGCTAATAAGTTGCTTATATGCTGACATCCATAAATGGGAAACAAAGGCTGTGTCTAGCAGATAGAGACAGTATTATACTCCTTCCATTCCTTACAGAAACTCACAACTGCAGGATGCTTGATACATGCTTTTAATTCTATTTCATATTCTTTTCCTACCAATTCGTTTGCCCAGGCAGGGATACAGTTCCACCGCACACAAAACAATTACCAGCCATCAAAAAACTACGTAGCTTTGTCATCTGAGCTCCTTAGCCTGTTTCTTCTCACGTGACATACAGCTTTTCCGACTTTTAGAAGGGATTCTATCATTCCACATAACTGAAAACCTATGTTAGGATTACTGCACTTTTCCTTACACTTTTTTTACCTTCTTCATCACATAACAAACACATCATTAGAGAAAAAAAGATGACTGCAGTCATCGTAGTTACAGCTGCAAAAATCTACTTTACAAATGCACGGCATTCTAAATTGTTTGCTTTGCTCAGCCAGGGACTTTCACAACCACTACCAAATCCTGAGGGTAGGAAAGGTGAGGAAGAAAAACCAAAACAGTCCTTTCAGGAAAGTCTGAATAAAAATATCTGTGCTGAATTGAGCTGGGTAACAAGGGGCATGGTTTTATGCATCAAAACTTGTCTCTTAATCTTAAGGCCTTCACAACTGGCATGTACAATTTCCACTGAAAAAAACCATGTATTGCATTTAAAGGGAAATATGAATAATAAGGCAGCCCTGGAAAAAAGAAATTTAGAAATACATACTAGTACAAAATTTTGCTTTCAAAACAAACTGAAAGGGGATTATTACAGTTCCTCCTCTGGTTTTTGTTAATTTGAACCCTAAAAAACTACATCACAGAACTACATTTACTCTCCACATTAAGCGCAAAAAAATCCCAAATACTCTAAAGTAGAATTAAGCAATATCTGCTAATCCTAGAATCACATTAATAATACAGTTTGGCTGGGGCCTCTGCAGGTCCAGGCTTCTCCTCAAAAGAGGGCTAGCTTTGGTGTGATGACAGTTAGGAAAAGAAGAAACAATGATCAACCACAAGTTATATTCTATGGCACTTTTTCAGTAAATTTATTTCAAGTAATTTCATTTATGCATACTTCTTTACAACAAATTATCCTGTCCCTTTCACTATGTTAAAAATCCATTCCTGCTTCCATAGACTCAAGCAGACTTTAGTTACAAATTTCAAGAACAGGCCCATTAGGTTGAACACTCTAGCAGAGGCAAGCCAACTAACCACTAAACAGCAAGATCATGACTCCTGATCTTAAAAATCACCTGCCTGTGATGCTGCTGCATGTCCCTCCACACCCAATTGCAAAATAGTGTTTAGTTATGCCATCAAGTTACTATAACATTTTTATATCTCAACAGACAAGCATTAAAGATTTTTAGGCGTCCTTGAAAATAAAAATTAGAGACAGCACAAAAAAATGTATATATACATGTACATGTTTTATGGATATAAATATTTTTGTATTTATTTCCAAGGGGCAGTTTATTCTTTTTCTTGATATTCTGAAGCAATTTTTACCATCTTCTAAGCACATTAAAATCACAAGTAGATTGAAGTACAGACCACAGGGGGAGGAACTATATGAGAAACGTAGGAGGAAATTAGTAATGCTTTTATATATGCTTTTATAAACTGAGCTAAGAACAGATAATTTCTGAGTGTAGCTACAAGAAAGTCAACAAACTGAGCGCTAGACAGCATCTCACATAAAAAAAAAAAATTCTCACTATGTATCCGATAAGCAAGTTTCTTCCAGCTCTTATTTATTTGCTTCTCTCAAGAAAATTTGCAAATGACAAACCCTAAAATGGGTAACTTGAATACAAACTGTAAAACAGGTTTAATAAAATAAATGCATGTGACATGACGAAGCTCATGTTGCGACCTTAATTTTCTGGGTTTAGAATCAATTCTTACTACAACATTAAAAGGCAAATATACATAATGAAAACACATTAAATTTTAAAACGGAAAATAATATCTATGCGAACAGTGTTAGAATTCCAACCGGCTCAGCAAAAACTGAGGCTTCACTTTAAGGTTAGTAACATCCAGGGAAGATAATCCTGACCTCTGCTGCTGTTCTGTCTTGCTGGATGCATGATGAATTTTTATAATGCTGATCAAAGGAGTGAAAGTGGAATAGGAAGGAGGAGGAGCCGTTTGTTTATTTATCAGAGACAAAAATATGTCTCCAAGGACAGAACCTCAGGTAAACTACAAGCATTTGTATTCTGAACAAATGGCAGTAGTCAGTCCAGGCAGGCTTTTAAAAAAAGGCTTTAGCCAAATCTGTTTAGCAAACAGGCAGAAAAGAACATACCTCTAGTGAGGGCAAGGCACTTCTGCCAAAATTACTTTGAATTTCTATAGTTTGAGCTTTCACTTTTTAAGCACTTTTATTCCAAATTGACAACTATCTTTCAAAGAGTTTTAAAACTACAGAAATATTTTCTTCAACAAAACATGCAGTTTCTAGCAGGCCATAATAATAATTTTGCAATCTAACTTAAGCCCCCCAAAAACTGGGTTTAAGTTACTCAGCTGTGACAAAAACATTGTGTTTTGCTTAATGTTGCAGCGAGAGAAGACCATGTAATACTTCTAAACAGCAGACCACTGAATGCAGAGAAAAATAATATAAATTGAATGAAGTTTGTTGCAAAATTCAAAAAGACCAATGAGCATTTGAGGAATAATCAGCTGAATGTACATTTCAATTTACTGTGTTCATCCTGTCGAGTTTTTTTGTTGTTGGGCCAGATACTGTATGTTGGCAGGTAGGAGGCTGATAAATAATGCTCTCCATTTTAAACTGACATTTTTATCAAAACCAAAAACCAAACAGAAGCTCTATTACATTGCAAAAACAAAGCCTGGAATATCTATTTTGCCTATCTCAATGGAAACAACTGAGCAAGTAGTTGCTTACCGGTCAATATTCAGAAGGCAGCATCTAAATATATACAAAAGTAAATTTAACCACCAAATGCTGGTTTCATTCTCAAATAAAAACACATTTCAGAAGAAAGACAACATGTAAAATATTGAACTACAGAATATATAATGCAGTATAGACTAAGAACATATTTCAGGGTAAAAAAGACACTATGGTATCCAAAAGATTTGTTTTTCATGACATACTCTTTTTTACGTATCACTCAAGTTTTATTACTGTTGTCTCTTGCTTTCCCCTCATAGTCTTCAAACAAAGATGTTCTTTATGAGAGAAATGCTACTTGAAGGGTCAATGGGTCTTCAGAAATGCCTACAGAAGCATGATGCTTGTTACCCATTTAGAATTTTTTACCAGGATGTATTTACTTAGGCTGAACTGAAAGGAGCCACATCGGTCTCCAAGAAGATTAATCGTTCCATTTGAGAGGGCTCTAGGATGCTCTAACATACAATTTAAGGAGGAAAAATAATAGTTTGAGAAAAATATACACCATTGTATTTTCCAAAACATTTTACAATCACATGCCCTCAAACACGTATTTGGAAAAATTTTCATACATAAATAATTATGACCTACGGGGGGAAAAAAACCAACCTAAACAACACCCAAAACTTGTGGTACTTCTTTGGACAGCTGGCAAACTTCCCTCTCCTTCTGATCCCATCTCATCTACTGGACATCTTTGCAGTGTGGGAATCTGAGAAAACAATACCGAATTTTCAGGGTTCTGATACACATGGTGGCAGGTGAAACTGAAAGTTGTACGAGGTTATGCATGTATCACATGTGTCTAGACAGTTTTACCAAAGCCGGGCATGTCTGCTCTGCTTTTGTACCACTTCCTGAAGCTCGGCAAAAGCTCAAATTCAGTAGAATATGCCACATCTGACTAGGAAACTTCCTTCAATTTCAAGCCTAGGAGCTGACAAGATCAAAGGCTTTGCTACAAATGTGGCACAGAAATGGAAAGTAACTTCTATGCCCAAACAGGTACAGAGTCTAGTCACATATAGAGTATTTGTTGATCTGCCACACAATTCCTTTCTCCACTTGCTATAGCACAAACCCACCCAATTAATTTGTATTAGATCATGGTCATCATTAGCATACTAACTATTAGAAGGGAGGATCTTGGTTTTTTTTCTGGCAGCTGAAATGCTCAAGGAAAAGCTAGCTTTAAGATATACAGCTTAATATTCACCAAATTCTCTTTCCTGTAAACATGACAAACAGTATTCAGTGATAAGTCAGTCGACTCAAGAAATAATTCACTGACCCAGCAAACATCCATACACACATGCTACAATATACAGTTAAGAACGGTTGCGAGTAAATTATTGTATAGCTTATCAGTGCTGTAACGAAACAATGAAATTATTTTAACCAGTAATTTACAGTTACACGTTTCTTCTGAATTATCTCATAATAATCAGTATCAAGTCTTAAGCAACAGGCTCTAAACATTGGATTTCACAATAAATATAACTGAAGGTTAAGGAAAAACTTAATAATTCCGTACTTAGGATACTCAAATATGATCTAAACAAAAACAGAACTACTGTCTTGCTCTTGGAAAGAAAGCATCTAAAACTGCCTAAGTTTAAAGGTCACATAGAAAATACCACTTTGATCCATAAACCTTCTGTTTCTTGGTGGACAGGATTTCTAGTGGCATTAAAAACCATAATTTGAGCTTCCCTCCTGGCTTTGAAATGAGTAACTCCAGCTCTAGCCTAAGAGATTTCCCAAACTAAACTTTTCTGTGCAACAGTGTATCAGTGCAAGCATTAACTGGCACAGATCCCAAATCCACCCTGAAAAATCCTGGGATTAGACTGGAGGTGTCTGCAACACAGTGTTTAGACAGTATTTCAACTTTAGATGACCAAGACCGTATGGAACAATGGAAGAAACATGAAAACCAATAAAGTAAGATCAAAATATTCCATTTCTTAAGTATTCATAAGACTTTTATTTCTTGTGTCATATTTTGGGAAGCTTTTTTTGTTGTAGTCACATATTGGATACGAAGTACTCATTACAAAATGATAGCTAAGACATGACAAAATGTTGGCGTATTTGTCCAGTACACAAGTATCACCTTTTGCTGCCAAGAGCGTTTCTTTTGGACTATGTGATACAACCAGCTATAGATACTCAGCGGTACTAAAATAAAGCTGGTTTGAACAAACATTCAGAATACTGGAAGAAAGAAGATACCAGGCAGGACTTCTTCAGTCCTCCAAATGCTTGCATTTGTAATTTTCTGAAATTTACATTGTCACAAACCCTGAATTTAAGTCCTGTTATATGGGAAAGCAACTATACCAAATAGAAAAACAGAGGAAACTTTGCTAGTTCTATCTAATAAGATATGTATGAAAAAGAGTAAGAAGTCACCAAGTAAAAAAAAAAAAAAAAGGTTAGAAAAAGGTAACTTGTTTCCAGACCCTGTTAAGTATTACTGACATACTGTCCACTGTTTTGCCAAGTAAACAGCTATTACTGACTACTCCTTGCTAGTATATGGAAGCAAAAGATTAAAATAATATATAAGATTACGGTCTAAAAAACTCAATTTTTGGATAAAAACTCCATTTAATAAGGAAGAAGCCTGAAGCCTTACTTTTGCAAAAATTATAAAGACAAGTTGTATAATAAAGCAAAACACAAGGAAAATATTCATATAGGAAATTTGAGATGAATATTCGGAATTATGTTTGGACAAGGCCCTAGTGAAAAAAAAATACTTGATGTCGTGATCCGCCCACAAGGG
>VZZY01019311.1:78365-111585 GCA_013400335.1 Eurystomus gularis
TTCCCGCGGCGGCAGGCCTCAGATAACCGGCGGAACTGGGCGGGACGTGCCGCCAGGGTGCAGGCGCTGGCCGTGCCGAGCGGGGGCTCCTGCCCTCCCGGCGGGTGCCCGTTAGCCTCAGCGGTGAAAGGTGCGGTGCGGGGCGCAGCCTCCGGAGCGCAAGGCCCGGCGGAAGCCACGCTGGCTCGGCCTCACCTGTGCGTGGGCACATTCGGGGGCGTTGCAGAGGGAATCTGCGTGTGGGACTGTGCAGAGTTAGAGTCGTAGATTCATGTAGGTTGGAAAAGACCCTTGAAATCATTGAGCCCAACCATTAACCCAGCACTGCCAGGTCCACCACTACCCATGTCCCTCAGCACCACATCTACGTGTCCTTTAAATACTTCCAGGGATGGTGATTCCACCGCTTCCCTGGGCAGCCTCTTCCAGTGCTTGTCAGCCTTTTCTGTGAAGAAATTTTTCCTAATGTCCAATTTAAACCTCCCCTGGTGCAACTTGAGGCCATTTCTTCTTGTCCTGTCATTTGCTACCTGGGAGAACAGACTGACCCCCAGCTCGCTACAACCTCCTTTCAGGTAGTTGTAGAGAGCGATAAGGTCTCCCCTGAGCCTCCTTTTCTCCAGGTTAAACAACCTCAGTTCCCTCAGCCGCTCCTCATAAGGCTTGTGCTCTAGACCCTAAGTTAGGACATATATCGGTTTGCCCATGTATCTATAAGGAAGCGTGTGCTTCCTGTGTGCTCAGATGTGCACCAGTGCAATGCGTGCAGAGCACTCGAGCAGGAAGAAAAGCTGGTTCAGACTGATGAATATACACAGTCTGTTGTTGCTAGCATACGCTCACAGACTTCTGCATAGAACTTGAGGGAAAAAGAACACAAGTGCAAATTAAGCCATCGTACAACCCTTGCGTGTGTATATATATATATGTGACAAGCAGCTGAAACGTAAACAAGCATTCTATGATATGAAGATATACAAATAGCAGAGGAACAGATGGACAAGACCATGAATTTAGTTACCATATTTTCCTGTCAGACACACATATTTATTACTGATCTATTGATATCAACACTTTACAGCAAATACATGAAATTTATGTGGCATGCAGATAAACTTAATATGTAGAATCGTAGAATCATTATGGTTGGAAAGGACCACCAGGATCATCAAGTCCAACCTTCATCCTAACATCTCTCTAGCCACTAGACCACAGCCTCAAGTGCTACATCTACTCATTTTTTAAACGCCTCCAGGGATGGTGACTCCACCACCTCCCTGGGCAGCCTGTTCCAGTGCCCAACCACTCTCTCAGTAAAGAGAGAGAGATATACTTACATTTAAAATATTAGCTTAACCGTCCAGCCTGAAGCCCCTGCAAGAGCAAATTTTTTTCGCTTCAGCAACTCAGACTGACGTAGCAACTTTGGAAAGAGTTACCGCTTTCTGTATACAGAAGGGCAATATATTTCTTTCCAGAGAATTGTGGACCCTGGAAGAACTAAAGGCAAAGGTAATGGATGCTATCTGGTTTGCTTGCAATATCCCTGATGCAGCATTTTTAAAAGGGCATTAGCTGGACATAGGGAATGAAGACTGCCATTTTGTTTTCCTCCCTCCTTTTTCACTTGAGGCCAGATGGGGCCTGTGGGATAGAGCGAGCAGAAGCATCTGCTCTGAGAGCAAATAAGCAAGCCCAGATGAAAAAGCTTCCACAGTAGGGATAGGAGAGAACTGAGACACGCTAAGCTGGAAATTTATATTATTAAATATAGGGACAAGGAGTCTCTTGAGTGGAGTTAGGAATGCGCATGCTCTCAGAAAGGACAGAAAGAGAGGCTGCCCTTTGGGACTCAGGAGAGAATATGTAGGTTTTGTTGTTGCCCAGAAGGCCACTAAAAATTGTGTTGCTAAAGACCTACAGCTTGCTCTGCAAGCATATAGTGGAAGAGAAAACCTCTATATTAACCTCTAACCTCCAACCTACTGTATTATAATCCCTCTCACTCTTAGTTCCTCTTTTTCTAAAGCCACTTTTTTTTCAGTTGGGGCTGTAATGAAACACGGCTTTGGAGTTTAGAAGTTTTAAAGTGGTTTTGGTATACTTGTGGTAGGAAAATGGCACTAAGCACTTTCATTGCAATGCTCTGGATTGAAGACCTACAGATCCTGTAGCAGCAGGGAAGATATAAGGGCTCATGGCGTACAAGGGAAACTGCTGTCCTTGGTTTGAAAATGACCAGAGCAGAATGTTAAAAAAAAGTAGTAAGAAGGAAAGATACCTCATGCTGCTCAAATAGTGAACAGATGCACAATAATTTCTGTTTGCAGATTAGATAGTCCTCAGTTCCCAGGCATACCTAACTACATTCATGTGCTGGAGTTTCTCATTACCATCTCATCTCCAATTCTTTGGCAATTCTCCTGCTTACAGAAAGTCCCAACTTGTCACCAAAGCATAGAAGTGTAAAACTCCTGCAGCCCCACTCCTGGAGTTTCCCTTTCCAGATGTCTTTACTCCATCCAACAATAATACTTACAACGTAAAAGGTGCCATGCATTTTTATTTTATTTTGGGGGGGGTAGTGGTGGGGAGAGGTTATTACAAAGTCCTGTAAGAAAGAATGTATTACAGAAACTGTATTTCAAAGGCTATTGATTTGAAAGGAAAATAGTTACTCAACTATTATCAGGTAGAAGAAAGCAGTGTACAGAATTTGGAAGATGTATTGCAGCCCTGTTCCAACTGAAAAAAAATGTTTGAAGCAGAAATAAGGTGTCTTTCAACTTTTACAACTGAGCTTGTTTCTGTTGTTACCTCTTTTGTCAGGCCAAACAGTAACCAATATTGAAGCCTTGTGTGTTTGTTATGTTAGAGAGACAGACTGGCCAGGTTAAGTGTGTCTCCTGTGCCCTTCTCTTGGCATAGGAAGATTGTAGAGTCTCCTGTTTCCTTGAGCTCCATGGAGGAAAACCTCTGAGGTTAAATATCTTGAAGTAGCCTGTCAAAAATTTTGCCTGTCTGTTTTCAGTGACCTGTGTGTGGATGCTTCTTTAGTACTACCTTCCTCCTGGATTACTGTGCTCCTTTCTAACATAGCTGGGCAGACAGTTCCCTACCCCTGTGGTTTGAGTCAGCGAACCTGTCAAGCTTCTGATCAGGCCTTTTTATTCTCTCTGTTGCTCTGTGAGGTAGCTTCTGCTGGTTCCATCCACAGAAGTGGGATGTAATTGGTTCTTGCATGTAGCCTGAAGTAAAGTTACTTAATAAAGCCATTAGTTCAGCCCTGCTTTATGGGATCACTTGATAGTAGACTAAAAATTTTCCAGTGAAACAAGATCTTGTTAAGAAGGGAAACACTGTGATTTCTCACTGCATCTAAAAAGTTAAGGACATTTTAGTAAAAATGTCACAGCTTAAAAAGGCTGATTCTTTAAACTGCAGTTATTTGCTTACAGTTGGTAATCCAGTAGTCCATAATAACTATCAAATAGAGCTAGAATGATTTTGCTGTAATTTGTTTATGAAACAAAGTAATTTTCTAGCTTTCAAAATGTCATAATTTCATGAAGTATATAATTAGAATGTCACATTTTTGTCTTCCGCCCACCTGGATACTATTCTGTTTAAAAAACCCCACACCTATGTTTTTGACATGGTATGAAAGGGATTTTGTGTAGGTAATATCCAGACTGATTTAAGGCAAAATCCACACAGCATGATGTTCTTAAGGTCTCCATTAAGATGGTGAGGCCAAACCTTTTCACAAGAATTGTTCAAACAGATATTAAGCCTTTGCTTCACATTCAAGAGTCTATGCCACTTGTAAAGTCTAAGCTGTGCCTCGTACAGTAAATTATTGACACTGAGGATATGATTTTATGTGAATATATTTGGTGGCACTGCTGGGCATATGCAGCCCGTGTCCCAGGTCCCAGCCATTCAGTCCTACTGTTCTGGCACTTTGGTACGGTACCGGCACAAGTGCATTTGTGGCCACAGTGTGAACCAGTCAGACTGTGGGAAGTGAACTGATTGAAAAACAAGTGCTGATACTGCTGCTGAGATCACAGCCTCCACTGACTGCTTCACATTCAGTCCTTCCTCCAGTCTCTTTCTCTGATTTTAATAAACAGCAGGAATCACTTGAGAAAATGTAGTGTTGAGCACCTCATTTGCTTCACTTCCTCATCTGCAGCCCCTTTGGAGTTGTTGTTGCATTGTAGTTGCCTTTTCCTTTTTATTTCTTCCCCAAGGCGGCCCTAATTTCTTCTCACTCTGACTGGTGGCACCACTGCTGCCCCTGCTAGCAGAAAGGGTGCTGAGGCACCATTAATAAGCTCCTCCGACTCCATCCAGGACAACCTCAATTACTTTGCGTGGTGCTTCCTGGGGAACAGTGGCTTGCTCTTGTGGAGCAGGATGATCTCACAAGGCTTGGTTACCCATGCTCCACATGTTTTTGGGCATGTGCATGTGACTGCAGCATGGTAGCTCTCACCACTTGGGAACCAGTGCCCCTGTGGTTTGTGCTGGAGGCTAGCTGCATCCTTTCCCAGACACCGTTGAAATGTATGGTCTTTCAGCCCACATTTATTGCAAGCTCACAGTAGCTAGCATTAGAGTGCTTTCCTCAAGCTCAGAAGTTGAAATTGTTAGTTGTACTGTTGGACCACCTCTTAACTCCAGTGCTAATGGTTAAAGCAATTTTAGGCTCTTTGTTAGTAATTTATTACTTGCTAAAGGTTCCCTAACAAGTATAGGGTCAGACTATAGAGTCTCATCTGGTGCAGTTATTAGAAAAATGTCTCTCTGCACTAAAACTAAATCTGGTTACTTTCATTCCAATTCAAAACAACTCTCCCCGCTATCCCCACATAAACCCCAGCACATTAAGTTATTAGCGTGCACATTGTGTGTCTGCAATGTTGCTCCCTGGTGAAGTTTATGAGACCTTTTTAAGATTTTCCGCAAATATCAGTCCACACAAGAATGGGATAGTATTCTTTGGCATTGTTGGTTCTGAAATTCTGATATTATACATACTGTGTATGAAATAATTAACTATAATTTACTATGATTTTCAGTTGAAGGTTGGTATTTTTCTGCCTGGATTTCTACCAAAAAACTGTTGCTTTCTTTAACTTACATTTTGCTAAGTGATTCTGGTAGTAAGTAACTCTACCCTTCTCTTTTGCTGAACATTTATATGCAAGATACTGAGCTTTACCTTTTTGATAGGCCCAGCTTCTGCCAGTGGCCTAGCTGGGGGAGAACTAAAGGAAAGTTCCCTACTATCGTTAATAGAACTACGGTTTTTTCTTTCTAACTTCCTATATAGATATTTTTCTTCTGGAGTGAGGAATTCTTTTTGATTTAGCTTTAATCACTTTTCAGGGCACATAATCTGAGCTATAAAAAAAATTAATACTTGGAAAAGGCTGTTTCAGGAGGAGGAAGGGAGAGGCTGTAGCAATGTAATAACATTGATACACAGAAAAAAAAATATTTCTTGTGTACATTTAATCATTAAAAATTCTATTTCTATCAGTGTTATATTTTCAGTGTTTCAAGTGACTGTATAATTTCAGTGTCTTACCTTTCAGCAGAGCAGAAATAAGAAAATGATAAACCTAAAAAAGATTTTTGTATATGGAATGTATTTTCCACGTTATAGTAGTTGATGCAATAAAAGGTGTTACCTTTGTCCATAAACTTTGCTTGACCTCTATAACTACATGATTGTGAGTACAATTCTGTCAGATCTCTTAATAAAATTCTAGATTACATCCTCCAGTCTCTCCCTAATGCCAATAATGTTCTGAACATATATTGTTGATTTTCCTGCTATAACAAAGAAAAAATACTGGCAAAACTGGTTGTTTTTTTCCACCTTGTTTATTTAATGTGGCAGAACCCACTGACTTCCTTTAGTAATATTTCTCATAAGGTTTATCTTTACAGGTTCCTTCACTTATACTCCCATGCTACTTTAATTACCTTTAAAAAAATTTACACTGGATTTTACTGTGAGAAGAGAACCATTTTGGGCCAGTATTTGAATTCTTCAGTAATTTTGTTACCACAACTGTATGTGCTTATAATCAGTAAAATATTGTTGATAGCCATTACCTTATTGCTATCTTGATAAACTGCCATAAACTTTTTTGGTCCATCAACTTCATTCTTTACACAGTTGACTGGCTAGACAAGCCACCAAAATACTGATGAGGATAGGGCATCCCTGCTATTTTCCATAGGTTAATAATATGAAATAGTAATTATATCTTACCTAAGATAATACCTTTGCAACCCCATCTTTCTGGTAATCACTATTTAATTTGGCAGAATCAAACACCTGTAGCTCTAAAAGAGCTATTTTCCAACTAGTTACAGAGCAGATGGCCTCATTTAATTAATTCCTAATATGAAAAGTTCCATTAGATAATTACATTAACTCAGGAACTCATTTTTACACCTCACCTGGCATAGGAGCTCTTGCCATATTAAAGCAATGTAGTCATCACAAAGATGTGCTACTGTTGTTGCTACAGAGAAGCAGCTGGTAGCAAGGCTGGAGGAATACTTGAGCTGAGCCTGGTCCGGGGAGGGGGCTGGGATGGAGTGCATAGGGAATTGTGCCTGTGGTGATAAAGTATCTTTTTATGAAAACGAGTTTTTATTTTTTTGAGTTAATTGAAGGAGAAGCTCTCAACAACTGTTATTCCTGCAGCTGTCACAGTCTTACATTATGAAGAGAATTTCCATTATTGCCTTCTCAAACTGAGAAGTAACTTCTTGGTGTTTGTTTGTTTTTTTTTTAATAAAGAAAGTTGGTGTTTACTGAAGACTAATAAAGGTTTTCATAGCTTCAGACATAAGTGAATTGAGTTAGTGTTGTAGCTCTCTAGAATTCAGTATTGTTACAACAGATAAATGATGATATAAGGAAGGATCCTTAAAGTTAAAATAACCAAGCAAGTAAAGTAGGGCTTCTGCCTCAAATATTCCCCCAATCTTTCTGTATTTTTGATAGCTGCTCATGAAAATTGCCACAAGGAAACTCTTGTGATGCTAATGGCTACTTCATATTTGCTCCTGCAGGTGGTAAGAGCTTGTGAAGGTTGTCATAAATGTGTCTTCCATAGTTAAAGCTAGGCTTAAAAGCTATCATACATGTCTTGAAATGATCTGGCTTTATTTGGCTAGCAAATACCAATGAGATATTTGTTTTAAAGTAAACTTTATTTCGAACTGAAAACTGACTTCTTTCATTACACAGCATGTTGCAATAAGGATCTGCAGTTATCTCTGTGCTTTCAATGCAATTGCTTCTTCCTGAAACATAAGAATGCTTATTTTTTATTTTATTTCTTCATTTCAATTATTATTTGTGTTGCTCTAGTTTTCATGGGTATAGGAAGAAAGGCCTGGGTAGAAAAAGGAGCTCAGATATGTACCGGTAAGATAAAACTGTATTGGAAGATAAAACTTGGTAACATTTGAAGTGTTGCCCTTGGAAACAATGAATGCAGTCTGTCCTTGGTTTTTAGGCGAGATGGATTTGGGCAAAGGCACCTTCCAGCAGGCAACCAATAGAAGATTTAACAACTTTGAATGAGATTTTGAAGTGGAAACTAAAGGTATTAGCACCACAAACCTCCAGTGGGTATCTGAGTCTGGGTTTATTATATTTGTGTGAATTTGTGTCCCCTGGTGAATTCTGAGAGCTGTGAAGGCATTTGGCAGCACCTCTCCTGATTTTGTCATTTTCTGGTGATGCTGTGCTATGTCTTCTGCCAGATTAAATTTCCAGGTATGTTACCTTGCTTGACGGAAGCATGAACTACATGGATTTTTCAAATAAAAACTCCCATAAGCAGTAACAGGCCAAGGTTTCTTTCTTCTTGTTATTTTTCCTGCTGTTTTGCCAAAATACGTTAGTTTTATTATAATCCTAAAATAATCTTATAAATATAATCTCCGTCTGAACTTGCTTTGTGATCTACAGTGAAATTGCTCTGTCTTTTAAGCACTACTAAACCTAATATGACCGTGTGAAACTAAAACAGGTTCAGGAGATTTTTGTTAGGTGCTTCTATTATTTACTCTTGACTTACTACTCAACTTTAAGGAAACATCTTTCTGAAACAATTTTGCTTGGCTTCTGTGGGAGTTTGGTTCTTAACATAACAGATTATGCAATGTGTTTATGGTGTTGTCAGAATCACAGAATGATTGAGGGTGGAAGGGACCTCTGGAGGCCATGTTGTCCACTCCCCTCAAGCAGGGCCACAGAGAGCAGGTTGCCTAGGACCTCCAATACTCCAATGAAGCAGATACCACAACCTCCATGGGTGAAAAAAGGGGGAAGGAGGGGAGGAAGAGGGGGAAGGGAGGAAAGAGTGTTTCCTGACGTTCAGTGGAAACCTCCTGTGTTTCGGTTTGTGCCTGTTGCTTCTTGTCCTGTCACTGGACACCACTGAAAAGAGCCTGGCTCTGCCTTCTTTACACTCTCCCTTCAGGTATTTATATATATTTATAAGATCCTCATGAGCCTTCTCTTCTCTGGGCTGAACAATCCGAGCTCTCTCCACTTTTCCTTATGGGAGAGATGTTTCAGAGATGGTGCAGTCATCTTTGTGGCTCTTTGCTGGTCTCTCTCCTATATGTCCATGTCTCTCTTGTACTGAGGAGTCCAGAACTGGACCCAGTACTCCAGGCACCGCTCACCAGTGGTTAGCAGAGGGGAAGGATCACCTACCTTGCCCTCTTGGCAATACTTTGCCTAATGCAGCCCAGGATACCATTCGCCTTCTTTGCAGTGAAGGCACGTGTCTGGCTTATGTTCAAGTTGGTGTCCAGCAGGAGCCCAGGTCCTTTTCCACCAAGTTGCTTTCCAGCTGGGTGGCCCCCAGCATGTACTGGTGAATGAAGTTGTTCCTCCCCAGCTGCAGGACTTTGCACTTCCCGTGTTGAACTTCATGAGATTCCTGTTGGCCCATTTCAACAGCGTGTTGGGTTTGTTGTGGATGGCAGCATGACTCTGGTGTATCTGCCACACCTCCTAGTTCGTGTCGCTTGCAGTCGTGCTGAGGATGCCCTCTGTTAAACAGGAGTTTAACATCTTAAGTCCTCTAGTGCTTATTCTAAACAATATGATATTTTTTTTTCCCTTTCTGATGCAAGAGCCAGCATGTTTGGCTTCATCTCTGAATCAAGAAGAAAAGGCGGAGATGGGGTAAGAAGACATGAGACAATTTAGTAGATTGGATTGTAAAGGAGAGATAAGGATTGGAAGAGAACTAGTGACAGTACTGCGTTATTGTTCATATAATACATGAGCATACAGAGTGGGTAAGCACGATGCACGTGGAGTCACAGATGATGAGATGGGGGGACAGAAGAACAGGAAGAATGGCATACAGGAGTCAGAGCTGAGGTGGAGCAAGGCTTGCCATGGTGGACTGGAAGGCAGAATTAACATGGGGACAAAACTGAAGGAGGCTTGAAGCCAGAATGAGACACCTACTAGGAATAAAATGAAACGGAAAGGTAGATCTTGGGGCAGAAAAATAGAGGTAGATTTTATAAGTGGAAGCAGAGTAAGAGGAGTGTTTTGAAGTTTTGTTGGAATGAAATGCTGAGCACAAGGATGGGTAAACAGTGTGCCATCATTACTGGAAACTGCCCTTCTGCCATGACCATTTTTTGGGTCACTTCAATCGCTGCTTGTGACATGACCTAGTTGGAAGTGGTTGCTGTTATGGAACAGAATGTATGGAGAGTCTCTCCTCATGCAGCACTGAGCAATTAGGAACCAGATACACCATCACATGCATTTTCTGTCTCTCTCTCTGTGTGGTTTGAGGGATATGGAACAACAGTTTTCCTCTGCCTGCTTGAGGAAGAAAGGGTCATAGACTTAAGAGCTGAAAAAGTTGGTGGACCTTTAAGAGAACTGTTGTAATGTCTGTGGAAGCGTTTATGAAAGGATAAAGCCTGCTAGAAAGCATCTCTGTTTTCCCTACTACTTGGCAACAGTTGCCACAAGCCTCCTGTACAGTTCCAAGAGAGATGATAGTCTAATATTTTCAAATGTCTCAGTATCATTAATTCCGACTGATAAATAGCAGCTACATTTTATCCTAAAAGTAACTATATGTCAATGGAGACTGCTGTTTCAAATGTGGTTTAGTATATAGAGGGAGGAAAAGGCATAAGGTACTATTTTTAACATTCTATCTTGGATATTGCTGTTTGCAAAAAATTATGTAAACCAAACTGTTTTGTCTGAGCTTTAGGTAGTATATCTGTGAATGTTTGTATACAAAAGAAACCCCAGGCCTAAAAGGGTGAGGGTCTTATTTTGCTTGTCACTGAAAATTTCAAGCAATGAAATGATGTAAAGCTTTTCTGAAGTCTTATTTCCTCTAGCATTTTGTTACCTGGATTAACTCCATCAATGATGACTCCATTTTCATTCAGTGTAAGTGAATAAGATGGCTTGGCTTATAGGTTTCTCCTTTCAGGTGTCAAATGTATCCTGCTATGACAGAAGAGAATTATAACCATATTAAGTTTGTAGTTTCATTGATTCTCAGGTGTCCTACAGTACTGAGGAATATGATCTTTGCTCTGTGAATGAGACTACTGTACTAAACTGCTACAGTAACAGAAAAAAAAATTATCCCAAATGTGCCTTTTCCATAAAAGTGACTCTGAACAGATCTGTGATTTAAAGCTGTAGTAGCAACAGAAATGGAGATTTTACAGCATTTCTGGGCAATCTGTTCCACTGTTTTACCACCCTCATAATGAAAGCTATTTTCCTTGTGTCTGATTGAAATTTCCTCCTTTCTGACTTGTCTGCTGCCTCTTGTCCTTTCACTATATACTTCTGACAAGAGGCTGGCACAAACTTCTCTATATCCTTCCCTTGAGTACCTGAAGACTGCAACAAGGTCTGCCTTAGTTATCTCTTCTTTGGGCTTAACAAGCACAATTCTCTCAGCCTGTCCTCATACTTTATGTGCTTCAGCCCCCTAATTTTCTTAGAGCCTCTGGACTTCCTCCAGTATGTCAATATCTTGCTCAGGGTAGCCCAAAATAGACAGGTTACTCCAGTTGTGACCTCACAGAACGACTTCCCTGTGACTTGCCAGCAACATCCTTGCTAATTGTGTCTAGCATGTGGTTGGCCTTCTTCATGCAACTTGCTTATGTTGTCTACCAGGACAACCTGGTCCTTTTCAGCAAAGCTGATTCAGAGCCTCCACTGGTGCATGGGTTTATTCCATCCCAGGTGCAGGATTTTGCACTTGCCATTGTTGAACCTCATGTGGTTCCTGTCAGTCCATTTCTCCAGCCCGCTCAAGTCCCTCTGGATAGCAGCTCTGCCTTCCAGCATACTGACTTCTCTCCCAATCTGACATCACCCACAAGGTAGCTGAAAGTTCGCTCCCCCTGATAATTGTGATCATTAATAAAGGCATTACACGGTATCAACCTCAATTTCAGTACCTGAGGGACACATGCCACTAGTAGTTGGCCACTGGTAGGACATTACTGATCACAACACTTTAAACATGACAGTCTGGGGACATTTTAATCCTTCTTACTTATCCAGTCCGCATCTCTGCAGTTTGGCTACAAAATATTACGGGAGACTGTCAAAGGCCTCACTAAAGTCAAGGTACGTGACACCTATTACTTTCCCCTTGTCCACAGAGCTAATCATCTCACCATAGAAAGTAGTTGGGTTGGTCTGGCATGTTTGCCTTAGATAAATCCAGTCTGGCTGTTCCTTTTTGTCCTTTGTGTGCCTGAATAAGGCGTCTGGGATGACTTCATAATCTGCTTGGGATTTAAGTTAAGTTGACTTCCCTACAATCCCCTTGGCCCTCCTTCTTGGAGATGAATGTGATGTTAATCTTTCCAGTCATCAAAATGCTCCCCTGATAGTCAAGACCTTTCAAAAATGTGTTACCTTGCAGAGGCATTGGACACCTCTCTCCGCACCTTCAGATACAGCTCATGTCATTCTGAGGATCTGTGTGTGTCCAGCTGGCTTCAGTGCTCCACTCCCACAGACTGCCACTGGGCTCAGAGACCTGGAAGGCCAAATCTTACTAGGAAGAGAATGAACCAAACAAAGAAGTAAGGCAAAACAGGCACTGAGTACCCGAGCCTTATCCATGTCCTTTGTCACTTTGTCACTCCCTGCGAGACTGAGCTGTGGGTCCACGTTCTTCTCAGCCTTCCCTTTGCTGCCAGTGTGCTTACAGAAGCCCTTCTTGCCTTTCATATCTCTATTTCCAACTCCTCCTGAGCTTGATTTTCTTGAGTCTATCCCTGTGGTGTTGGGCCTTGTCTGGGTATTCCTCCTGGGTACCCCGTTGCTGCTTCCACCCTCTGTGTACTTCCTTCTTTGCATTTGAGCTCAGATGGGAGTTCCCTGTTTATCCAGGCTAGCTTTCTGCCATGCTTGCTTCGCTCCTGCCTATCAGAATGGCCTGTTCCTGCGTACTGAAAAGGGGGTCCATGAGAACCAACTAACTCTCTCGGGTCACTTTGCCCTGCAGGGCAGTCTTCTGTGGGATCCCACACAGCGCATTCTTAAATAAGCTGTAATATATCCTGAATTCCAGAGTTGTGATTCCAGTATTTCCCTTGCTCACTTCTTGCAGGATGTTGAACTGCAGAATATCATGTTTGCTGCAGCCTAGGCTGCCCTTGACCTTCACATTACCCAGCCCTTCATCTTTTTTCATGAGTAACAGATTGAATGCCTCTCCTAGTCATCTCATTGATAATCTGCATCAAGAAATTGTCATCACCATCTTAACATGATTAATAATGAGAATTATTTGATTCAATGAAATGTCTAGTTCAAAATTATAGACTAAAGAAGTTTAAATAAGTTTCCAAAACTGCTGGGTAATTATCCAGACAGGACTGTTTAAAGCCCTCCCAATCCTTATATTAATAGGAGCCGCAATAGTCCCATGCTAACTATGAGGGGAAAAATCGATACCAGCAAACGCACATTCATATTGATTTATCTTCCCTTTTGTTTTTCTAATTTAGTAAAGGCTACTAATGCAACATTACATAAAGATTCTCAGGAGAGCAAAAAGGCTAACAAGATCAGGTATCCCTGTTTGTTCTGTGGAAGTGAACTGACTTTACTGTACAGAGTCAACTGTTGACTATGCCCAGTACAGGAAGGCCAGTGTGTACTTTTGAGCCATGTACCAGAGGGCATTATTCCAGGGAAGCGGACTAAAAGGAGCCTTCAAGATGACTTTTTGCAATGCAGGTCCAGCATGCTGTTAGGATATGTGTGTTAGAGAGGAGAAGTCCAAGGAACCAAATACTACGATTTCTTTTTCCATATAAGGTTCCAAGAAATGTTGTACATGTGTTTGAATGTCCTATTACACATGTCTGTTCAGAGTAGCTAGAAACTTTTGTCAGACTAGGTTAGAAAAGTGCTTTCTGGTTGTGTGCAAGTTCTTAAGCAAATATTTGATTTTTTAAATATATTATGTGTTGTATGAGGAAAAAGGAATGTATTATGGAAATGATCGGTTTGCTCTGCTTACTCATTCTAAAAAAAGTGAAGGAAAGCAAATGAGGGGAAGGAACATTTTTATGATTTGAAAACTGAAGTTTATGACTGTCCAGAACACTAAAAAGTTGTCTGATGGGAAAGTGAATCAACTATACACATACACTTGGAGATGAAATTAGGCCATGATACACGGTATAAGCTGTTGTGTGTTTGAAAGGATATAAACTTCAGAAACAAAGATGTTAATTTCACAATGTATACTTAACACAGACATATTAATCTTGTAACATGATCTCCTGTACTGAATATTAAATCTCCAGATATTTAATCTTATCTTTAAAATATATACTCTGTGTTATTTTACAACCATGAAAGTGCAACATTTATATAAAATGGGACCAGCATTACCTGTATTCTTAGCGTACATGTCTATGTGCACAGACTCATGTTTGGAAGTATTTCCTGCATTTCACACAGTTGGGAATCCTGCCCATGACCCTTTTTGAGGATAGGACATTCATGAAGGTGCTACTGAAAAGTAGGATGCTTCCTTATCCTACCAAAGGACAAGGAAAACAGCAGATTACTGAAAAATAAGACCGAATAATTAGGTCATTGAAGGCCTAGGCTCATAGAGGTATTTAGTGTCCCAGAGGAACAGCTGATAACCTGCAGCTGAAAAAAAATCACATTTTCAGGATGATTGTAAAAGTCGCGTTCTGTCTCCAAAGCCCCAATTTCCTAAGTTTTTAATCTTCTAATGAGTTTGACCATCAAGGCATTCTACTGGAGATGTAATTGCAGTAACAGTCTTTGTCCTGCTGTAACTGGTGGAAAATTGTTTTTCATTAGTCACTTTCATTAGACCATCAACAAGTTCTTGCTTGTGAAGAAGGATTACATCTTGATTTGGAGTACCAAATGATAAGGTGGCTATCTCCAAATGGCCACAACATCATAGTTTAAAACCAACTGTGCTCAGACCGCTCATTCCCAGTTGTCTATTATCAAAGACTGTGACTCCTGACTGGATCTATAATAATACTAGTTTGGCTCAGTATTGAGATGTGCCTTTTTCCTAGAGGCAGAGATTTTACTGTAAATACGACCTCTGTAAGCATACGGAAGCCACAATTCTTTTATGGAACTTTAATTTGATAAGAATCAAATCATGTACATGACAAAAGGCCTTGAAATCTGGACAATTTCCCTTGTCAGATTGCAAATCCTAGCTCTGAAGCATTTATTACCCATTTTCATTAGGAATTTCTAGTATATGAATTTTCAAATATTGTAAGAAAGCACTTCTTACCCTTCTCTCAGAAATTACTGATTTTTTTTTTTTTTTTTCAGAAACTTGCAGAATAAATTCAAGCTGCAACCCAAGAAATTTAAATCCAAACAGTTAAAACTTTGCTGTGGAAAACTGAAAAGAATGTCTTGTAATAGTGTTGCCTTTTACTTATGTTGTATAAAAGAAGGTTATTTTTAAAGGAAAATCAAATTATAGGGTACTATTTAGTAACACCATAGTTCACGTATACTAATACGGATTTTCAATTATTTCATTACAAGATCTCAAATAACTTCACAAATATTATCTCAGTGAGATGCAGAAATACTATATTAATCTTATTTTTAAGTAAAAATAGAGGGGGAAAAGGCTGCAATTTGGTCAATATGAGTAAAGAGGCAAGACACATTTGAGGTTGGAGATGAAATAATTTACCAAGTCCTTTCTGTTAACCTTTGAAACTGCAGCTGTTCCTTCTGACAGGATCTTCAGAAAAAACTTGGCAGTTCCATCTTTGTTTAGGATGGCTGCATTATTCACTGAAGTCAGTGTGATTTTTTGACTTCAGTAAGTTTTGAATTAGGTCTCTCACTGTTGCTTGCACAGTCACAAATGCTCTGCATGTCCTGCCCAGGTTCCTGATCAGTGAATCACCAAGCATTTTAGATATTTACTTCCATCATTTCGGCCTGGTTAGTGCAAAACCACAAACCCCTGTGACATCTTGTTGTCTAGAAAAGCACTTGTCAACACAAAGACTAACTTGGACATATTCTGGATAGCTCTTTCTTTAGATAGGTAGATAGATAGTACACTTTCATTAAATAAAGTCTATTTAGTGTAAGCTAAAGGTACATTATCAAGCAAAAATTTGTATGGGGAAATTTTTAAGAGTATTTTACCCATCAGCCTGCATCTTTTATAAATAATTTTAACAAGTCAACACTGATACTGTTTGTTTATCTTTTTGCTTTTCATTCTTACTATAATGATCAATGCCATTCTTCATTCATCATCACTTCCACCTTTTATTTCTAATGCACTGGTTGGTACTTCTTCATCTTATGTAGCTTGGTGAAGTCATTAACCTCTTTGTAATCAAGGATCAGCCCATATTAATGAAATACCTCTGAAGATACCTAATACATCATCTGTCTGGGCAATTTTCTGCTGGTGACAAAATAATAAGAAGTTTTTTTCAGAAATGTTTCCAGCATTCAGGAAGTTGCCAGTAGACATACTACTGCATGTAAATGATGCAGTTTCCCTTACTGAGATGTCAGTGAATTATTAGGGTCTGTGGGGACACTATTTTTTCCAAATCATCCTCAGGCTTCCTTGGAGGCTTTTAGGATATATGTTACTTTCCTGAAAAATCTATTTTCTGATTGTTAATTTTCTAGTCTGAGGAAGGGAGAGCTACTTGCATGTAGCTTTCCCCTGTCACTATTTATCCAAATGCTTGGATGATATTAGCAAAAATATGTGAAACAGGTAAGTCAAAATTCAGTCTCAGAATGAGGTGAAGTGATGGATGGGTAGGGAAAGTAATACAAAGAAATCACAATGCTCACTGCATCCTGTCTTGAGGAAATCTACCTGAAGATTAAGGGTGTTTGCATCCTTGTGTTCTCCTAGATCTTTCCTTACTTCCAAAAAATCCATAAAACTTTTACTGCAAACCAAATCTTTTCTACCTGAGGTCAGCATGAAGACTGCATGTCCTCTATGTGAAACTTAGGCTTGGTCATAGAAAGCTAGGTGTGCAGGCCATGATCAGGTTTAATTTTTGCAGCTTTATCTCCCTGGTGCTCTCTTTCCCTGTGAAATGTGGAGACCGGGGTCTTTGGGGAGAGGAATACAGAGCATAAAAGAGAGAGAAAGACTGATTTCATTCATAGTCTTACAAGAGGCTAAAAATCTTGGGGATACACCTAGGCAGAGATCTGACTAGAAGTTAGCAAGGACGTATCAAGTGTTTCTTTCCATTTCTGCAAGTCTGAATAATAAATTACCCTGCACTTACAAATCTACTCCTCCCACCCCCGGCTGGGAACACACTAGCTTCCACAGTGCATCACAGATGGAGGAGAAAGATGGGAAGGCATCAGTACAAACATCCTTACTAACTGTATGTGGTGGCTGGGAAGCAGAGGGTGGAGGACACGACAGTTTGGCTAAGTCAAGATATGTCTTGAAACCAATATTAAGGAAGAAATTGTCTTTATGGTACTTTAAATATGATCTGAACCCAGAAAGCCGAGTAGGGCTAAGAATGAAAAACTAATAAGAAAGTATGCAGAAGGTGCATCACATTATATCTGAAACAGGGCCAAGTACTGAATAAACAAAAATAAAATATATTGCACATTATTTTATCTTTTTTTTTTCGAAGGTGAGTAGGAGGGACAGCTGGTACACGTCTTTTGTTCAAAAACCAGTTTATTTTAAGATACACTCTGGCTTATCCTTTGGAACTTGAAGAGTTTTCATGTGTTTAGTAGACTACTGAATAAGAGAAAGTATCTGTAATAACAAAGGTCTTGAGTAATTCAGAGGTCATTGATCCTTCTCTCTGATTATTCAACAGGCATTGTCACTTGGCAGTTAAGGATGACAACACTCTCTTCCTCAATACTTTGTTACTATGAGAGTAAATGATTCATGAGCACCTTCTTTAGGTACCACTTGTAGTAAATTCCATGAATTGGCCCTTCATAGGCTGACGTTTTACTGAGTGAGTTCATAATTACCCAGTAGTTATTTTGTTACTATGAGAGTAAATGATTCATGAGCACCTTCTTTAGGTACCACTTGTAGTAAATTCCATGAATTGGACCTTCATAGGCTGACATTTTACTCAGTGAGCTCATAATTACCCGGTAGTTTTCCCCCCACTTTATAACTCATGGCTCAGTTCACTTGGTGAGTGCTTTTTATTTTCAGAGCTGGAGATAGTTTACTTAAAGAGGGGAGCACAGTGTGCTTTTTGCTTTGTCAGATATTCTGTGACACAGACAGCTGCAGGTATGTGGTACCCTCACCTCCTGGAATCACTTCTTACGTTCAGAAGAAATAAGGTGGTGGAAAACATCTCTGTTCCCACCCCCCTGCGTGTGTGTTTTCTGGTGGGAGATGGTAATTCAATTGGTGACGCATTCATGATGTCTGTTGTAGTTTTTCAGGTCCAGTTCTGCCAGATGTGCAGACAACAGGCCCAACGTAGTCTCTTACTTTTGTCTACAAAGAGCTAATTTGGCTCTGACATTAGTCTTAATTGCTTAACGTTACAAAACTTATTTTTCTTTTAACCCTACACAAAGGAGAGGGCTGCTAAATGTTACAAAATAATTGAGTCAGAGCCTGTTGCAATCAAAAGATTATTAGTTTCTTGTGTTTATGTGTGTTCTGATCTGCACCAATCTATTTTGTCTGTTTTGTGTTCCTAGGGATGCACTATTTTTATGTGGAACTTGCAAAAGCACACATAGTTCACTGATGTTTATTAGTGACCTTGTCTTGTCCTCTGAATTATGGACAGTCTGCTTTGAACATGGGGAAATGCTACTAGCAGTCATTATGTGGTTGTTCAGGGTTTTTTTGTAGTTGTTTAACCTCTCCAAGGACCTGCTGCAGTTCTAGATGTAAAAAAAAAAAAAGAGAAACTGAATTATGGGTGTTTAAAGCTGAAATATTTATAGAAGCAGTTTTTTATTTAAAAATAGCATTTGTGCCTGAGAAGATCAGATGTACCACTTCAGTATGAAAAACAAAACCAGATTTTAGTTGATATTATTAATAGAAAACGCATGAAATTCGATAATGTAATTTAGCTGAAAATATTTTCTTCCAGTCTAGGTTTTGGAGTGTTTTTGTGTTACCAAATGTTATAAAGAAAAAAAAATATTCTGTATCTTTTATAGTTAGAGATTACAAGGCAAATAGTTGAATTACTGTTTATTAAAGAAGATAATATACCAAGTATCAGAACATGCACCACAGAAATTTTATCTTTCAAATTAGAACAGGGGCAAGTGATATTAGAAAAATAATTTTGCTTAGTATGGGAGGATGGGATTCCCATCTATCACCAACAAAGTGCTATAAATCAAGATGAAAATGTGTTCTAGAAATAGATTAAAATTAAAAACTAGATTATTTAGGATCAAAAGTTTCCCTAATTGCCTCTGAGGAAAGCTTACATGGACTTTAAAAATCCATCCTTGTTAAAAGTCAAAAGCAACAATATGTGGAATCCTAAACTCATTATTGATTCGAAGCCACTATTTAGGTTGATTAACATTTTATCTGAATGAATATAAAGTACTGCAGGATGTGGCCTCATTGTTTTTAAGGTGGTGGCAATCATTAGTTCTCCAGTATCAAAAGTGTGTCCAAATTTAGGTCATTTGGAAATGCTTCCGGATTTGAGAAATTGTACACTGATGGATTGAAAGAGTAAAGAAGTATCCTGCATTTCCCTTTTATGGTTCAGGCAAAGAATGCAACATACTGTATTGTTTTCATCTCACTGAAATAAATGTTTTCATGTTCTTTGTAAAATGCTGTATTATAAACAAGACTAAAATAAATGACTGTTGTGAGTTACTGCTTTAACTTTCCAAATCCTATCTTAGAGAACACTTGGGGAGGAAGTCAGATGCCCTTGGAGCCATGTTCCACAACTCCAAATCAAAAATGTAAAGTTGAATGCATTTCAAAGAGGGGGTTTGCTCCACTTTCTTCAATATTTGAAAATATTTCCAGTACTGTGACAACTCTCTTAAAAATTTGATGAAAAAACTCTGCCTAAAACTTTGAGTACCAACTATAGAAACCAAAGCCTGTTTGAACAAAGCGAAATTCCTGCTTCGTGTTTCCTTAGGATGACAGACCCTGGCTTTTCAGCCTTCTCCCCGAAGCCACTGTGAAGCAGCACTCTCGATTAGTCAAGAGAAGGCAGCGTGCAACCATTAATATTACCTGTATCACATCACACCATCTGACTCCACCAGTTTGGAAAGGATGGCCTCTATTCTTCAGTCATGGCTGACAGGAAACAACAAATTAATTAGAAGTACAATTGTGGTTTACCTTTTGCCCCTTACTTTTGACTCCCCAGGGTCTATCATTCATTTTGCCTTTCAAAGGTCTAATACTTCTAACTTTATTGGTTGATCTATTATGAAAAGAGTATTTGTTGTATGGTAGACCACTAAGTATATAAAGAAAAAAAACAGGTGGAAGCTGGTGTAAAACTTAACTTTTCTTTTAAAAAACACACAAACTTTTTTTTAACTACAGAGTTTAAGGAATAAACTCTTCCGTGAGAGTCCATTTAACATTTCTTCTCTGGGATATTTATGGACAGAGAGAGGAATGTTAGCATGTAAGAATACTGCTAGGCATCCCCTTACTCACCTTTTTGTTTCCTAACACATAATTGACCTGATACCCTTGCTTTATTTGAAAATACATTTGATCTTAGTTCCATAACTATGCTTTTGCTACAAGCAAAGTTTCCAAGATCCCTGCAATTTAGTCTGGTTGAATCTGAGCATAAAGAACAAGACCTTATTCGCGGTCTTCACAGGTGCTCTAAAAATTAATTAGCCCATGCTCTGCAATGCATTAAAGTGTTAAAAATGCTCTGTAAGCATTATAACTAGGTTCTTCACTTTAGTGTCGTACAGCTTCCCGTTGCTCTGCTTGCCATATTACCAGGAATTGAACTCTTGCAAAATAAGCAAAATCAGTCATAGTTATTAATCGAATGCGACTTCCTCCTAGAATTTAGGGTGACTCCAGATGTAGTAAAGCTAATGAGCAGACTATGTTCTTCTCCTGAAATAAGTACTGAGCCAACAAAACTATATGCTTTGGATTTCGCTGTGTTGCCTAATATGCTACCTTTCTGTAACTGTAACATGCATAGGTTAGCTCAACAATTTATGGTCATTACAGATCTCAAGGAACCTTTTCATAAAGTTTAGAGGACCAAGCTCATTTCCTGTTCTTATAGTCTGACCAAATTCTTACAATAGCTAAATAATTTGACAAGGCATTTTTCCATTCCAGTCTCAAAGTATGGTGCAGTGTTAATTCAAAATGAATTAAAATGTCCATTCTGTCTTTGTGACTAGTAAAATTATTTTAAAACAATTTTTGTGTGCGCTGAAGTTTTTTGGATGCAAGGCACTGTGAATATCATCAGTGACTGTATTTGATGCTGCTGCAGACTATGGGAGCCTTATCTCAAGGACTGAGAAGCTTAGAACACGGGGAGTCACGAGTATGTTCTTAACTAGTGCCAGAACATCAGCTCGTGCTGATTGCTCCTTTGTGTCACTCTCAGGGCAAGAGTGTGATTCATCTCTTCCGTTTTGCTGAATACTGAAGTGCAGATGCATCTTTATGGGTTAGATTTTTCCTTCCATTGAAATGGCATCCTGATCTCATTTATAATAATGTGAATTGGGAGTAATTTGGTAAAACTGATTGACCTACATCAGTATAATCCATGTTTGAGATCTTGTCAGATTCAACAGCTTCTCTGAAAACAGGTTTAGTCTTAGCAAACACATACATTAAGTCCCTTGAAAAGTATGTGGATTTCCCATGCACTGGGGAGCACATGTGGATTCTGAGTGGTACTCACCAGTATAAGAGTAGTAAAATAAATTCATTGAACTTGTCTAAGCCATGTCCTCATCCTGTGTGAAAGTTCAGGCATTATTTCAATGAATTATTAGACTAGACAACCAGCTCGCTTCCATTTTGAGGATAATACCATCTGCCATTCTTTCATAAGTGTGCTTGTTCCTCTGTCTTTGTAACTCTCTTGATGACTACGTTGTTTTGATATGCTAGGCCAGTTAAGCTGCAAAAATCTAGTTTAAAAATAGCCGCATGATTTTAAAACGATTTTTAAAAACTGGAGGAGCACAGAAGAAAAAGTTGTTTATATATGGTTATAGATCTATTTCTGTAGTTCTATTTGTGGTAAACTGAAGCTATCTGATACGTTAGAGTAGCACAAAAAGGAAGGTTTATGTAAGTGTAGATATGGAGTCATTTTGGGCTGTGGTTGGGATGATCTTACTGGCATGTCTTTGGGTCACTGGGCCAAGTGGGGTTTGGTTTGGTTTTTTCGTTCTTTTATTTTTTTTTTCTCTGTAGAATTCTTCCTCTATCAACCTATTTTATTTCGAGAATAGAATTTCCTTTCTAGTTTCTTCTTTCTTCAGTTAATTGATGTCTTTCACTTCTAGGTATCAGTTAGGCTGCAAAACAGCAGTACAGTAATGTGCAGCTACATACAGATATTCAAAACATGACATCTGTCAGTCCATCCCCTGGGCACAAGTCTGTGCCTATTCACGTTAGAACAACAGCCACCTGTCTTATTAAATCAGGTGCTCTTTGTGCAGCCCATGTATTGTGATTTGCTCTGCTCTCTACTGCATGAGCTCCACTGTTGTGCTTGCGCTGGTAAGAGTCCCTTCTTCAGGCTGCCGTGAAAACCAGCAGCCCCTGTTGTCCATGGTAGCAATTGCCATAAACGCTAGACTTGAACAGAAGAGAAACTGAATCAGAGGGATGTAAAAGTCCCATAATATTTAAATATTCATCTACATTTTCGTCCTGGAACTTGCAGACTACACTTTTCCTTTGGGATTGCCAGGGAGCACTGACCAGTAGAAAGCTCAGAATGTCGATACCTCCATTTTCCCATCTTCCTCCGAAGTTCAAGCTGTGTTTCTTCAGGAGACGGCAGCAAATGATGCAGTAATTGTAAAAGTCAAAGGCTGTCCTATGAAAATGAAGAGGGGAAAAAAAAAATCCTTCTTTCTGTCCAGGAGTTACTCAGTTAAATAACAGAATGATCAAGCCTTTTGCATTATGATGATACAGATGGAACTGAGTAAGAATTTGAGCCTTCTGTGTTCCTTTGATGCAAGAGAAGTACTCCCCAGACTACAGGAAGATGGTAAAGTACAGTTGAAAGTGAATGAACAGTTTTGCTTCACCTGTCCTTGTTTCATAATTGCAATACATCAGTAGACATTTTATACTGATTACAATAAAAGAGACACCAGTGAAGTCTCATAAAAACTTAGGCATTTTAACCCCTCTCCGTCTTAGAAGCAGAGCAGCTTATGTTGGAAGAGGAGGTCACCTACTCTATCCTGCTGCTGAAGCAGGGATGAGGTTGCTTAGAGGTTTGCCCAGTTGACTTTGAAATCTTTCAAGAGATGCCCTTCTGAGAAACTTGGTCCAGCACCTGACAGCTCTCAGAGTGAAAATGTTTCCTTTATGTCAAGTTGGCACATCCTGGCTTTTAGTTTGTGACCATTGTTACTTGTATCGGTTGTAAAGAGCCTGTCTTTGTTTTGCTCTGGAAGCCCAGAAGAAACTAAGGAACTAGACAGAGAGGCTTCTTCAGGGATTTAGTCATTAAGGAGCTAGGTCTAAAATATTAATCTTGCTTTCACTTACCCAATCTTCTGAAGTCAGAAGACTCAAACTGTCTCGTGGGAACACAGGCAAATGAGATATAAAGGATGTCTCCTGAAAAGGCAATCAGAGAACAAAGTGGGATCTGTATCCTCTTCTCTTTACAGCTTGTTGCTTGTGTAATATTGGGCCAGACATTTATTCTGGTTTTGCCAATTTGTAAGATTACTTATCATAAATATTATTATATCAGTTTATTGTTTCAATGTCCAAAATTCTGGATTGGAATCAAGGCCTGAGTTCTTTACAACTCTTGTTTTTTCTGATTTAAGACAAAATGCAGAAGGGTGAGGAGTACAGGACAGGAAGGTGGGATAATGGCAAGGAATGAAATTATGCAATTGCATATGCTTGCTATATGTGTAATTGGCATGAGCTTTCCATTCTCTTTTGATTTTGTTTTTTCTTATTAAAAAATGATTAGGTTTTCTTCCCATAGTGTAAAAGTGAAAATTAAATAAAGACTGAAAAATTCCGTGGTGCCAAAAGGTGGTCTTCCTCAAGTTCTTGCTTACTCTCACCCTAAATCAATAACAATATTAAACCCAATCTAGAACACTTACTTCTTGTGATGCATTTATTTTAGGTAAAACTGCCTTATTTCTCTCCCCTCTCTTTCCCCCCTCCCTCCCTCTTGGGGTGTGTGTGTTAGGAGCTTAGCTTGGTCATTCTTGGTCTCATGCAGTTCTTGAGATGCAACTTTTATAAACTAGTGTATACATCAATGGTATTATAAAATAACTGAACTCTGTTTACATGAAGGAAATATAAATATTTCCTTCAGAACATGTGGAACTAGTAAGTGAAGATTTTAGAGTTGTTTGTTTGTTTAATTTTGCTTGTCTGCATGTTTAAGCAAAGATGGGAAGAAATGAAAGGGGAGACATAAATAAACTGTTCTGTTTGCCTGCTGGAGGGGTAGTTTAAATAACAGTGTAACTTTTTTGTCAGTTTCTCAAGCTGGATATTTTTTTGAGAAACTGCAAACAGAATTAACATTTCTTACACTATGCTGATTCAAAGCCTACCTTACTGTATTATCCCCCAAATCAAATAATACTCTCAACTTTGCTGCTTCTGTTCCATCAAGGTTCCACTGCAGCTAAGGAAGCTTTGGAGGGCACATATTCAGGAAACCACCCATTGCATATTGCTACAAATATTTGGAATATTCTGCAGCAGTCATGGCGTTCACAAACAGTGACAGCCACACAACCATTTTTAAATTAAAGCTATTTGAATAACTGTTGTGTGCAAGCCCAAATCCACGCGGTTGGAGCAGATTTAATGTACGCAGTATTCAGGAACCTTTCCAGGAAGCCTCTAATATCTCTTTAGCAAAATACACTTGAAACACTTTGTTTCGCGCTTCCAGAACTTCTGCAACACTTTAATGAAGTCCCAGTAAATGAGCTTTTGGATGTCCTGGGAGAACAATTAGTCAAGACGGAACTGGAATGAAATATACAGTTTTAAAGTTGATGATAGAACCAATTCAATTAGGGTCTGTGTAGCATTTGATTGTGGTGGTTTGATGATGATTGTTATGGAAATAAAGAGAGCTATTTCGAGCAAGCTATTGGAACTAATTTTGTTTTAAAGGCCAGTTTGCAAAGAAGGCCTTTAGATCACATAAATGCAAGGTTTAGGTGGTAGTGAGGTAACTCTGGACTGATTACAGTCTGTAACCATACAATTCTGGAAACTGGGGTTGAAATCGAACATTGCATGTGGAAAGTGTCTTTAATTTAGCGCCCATTTGAACCGACCGCAAAGTCATTATTCAGCTAAACACGGTCACCAGTCGTTTTAACAGGAGACAGTGAGAGAACTGAAAGTTGTAGGGCAAATTTTAAGATTATGCGAAATAAAGGTGCTGCAGTTGAAACAGAGGCTGATTGCTGGGTGAGTTGTGATTTTCTCCATATTGGAAAGAGATAATTGTGAAAAAAGCCAGAAGACGACCACAAAAATTGCATTATAACCAGATACGCTTACTAAGTAAGTTTAGGCCTTCAGTATAGAAAGACCTGTTGTTCAAAATGAAACATTGACACTGCGTGTAAGGCCAGTATCACAGTAACTGACTATACTAATGAATTAATCTTAATATCTTTCTTGCAGCTGATACATAAGACTCTGTATTTTTAGACCATTTTATCTCATTAGTGATTATTGTAGATCCTCTAAAATCTGTCAGAATTCCAAATTGCTGGCTTCCTTGAGTTTGTCAATAATTTTCTATGTTGACAAAGCAGATTTAGAAGTTTTGAGACTTTAACTGCTGAAAGAGAAGGAAGGAGCTTGGTCGTATAGCCCACCCCTGATTTCATTTGTTTTTCTTTTTTGAGCTCGGTTTATGACTTTTATACTTGGAATTGGTTGTACTAGCTAAATATATTTTTCTGCATTGCCTTCTTATTTTGACTTTGTGTAGTTTTCATTGTTCAATAATTAGATGCACTGAGGTTTCCAAATACCAGCATCCTGTAATCCTTTTAGTCACTGTGAAGTCTTCCTCAACAGCTTGCGAAAATTTACTCTTTGAAGGATCTATCCCTTCCAAAAAAAGTCTGTGTTTTTTCCTTGCCCTAAATCTCAACATAGGTGTGGGTACTTAGTTATAAACAAGATACAAACTACATATTCCTGAGTATTTTGTAGAAGTATGTTAGAAGATTAGAATAGTAATAGTTTCTTCATTTTTCTTGTGTAAGCAGTGGCAAGTATCTAAGATACCCTCAACAGTTTGCATAATGATTTTTTTTTTTTGGTCAAAGTATAGGCTGATTGGATTAAAAGTTCATTTTTCTTTGTAGATCTTGTAGCCTTTATTAGGTCATGCCTTTTGTTTGAATGATGATTTTCGACTATTATTAACTAGTTATTTTGCATTTTTCTCTGTTTTGTTCTTTTTTTTTTTTTTTTTAACTTGGCAGTAGCTAGTGATGAACTGCTGAGTTAAAATCTCTTTATATCAGTACATATCCAGCCTAGATAGGCCCAATTATTTCTTATCTAAATTAGAAACAGTGCAACACATTTTATTAAGTTCCGGTCTTCCCCTTAAGCTTTTATGGCAGAGTCAACAATTGATCTTTCTTTTCTTGAGGAACAGAGACCACTTCTGTATTGAAATTCTGCAAAGTTGTTAGACCTTCCTCGGTGCACTAATTAGTGCTGTGGCTGGGTGTCGGTGATGGTGATGGCATAGTGAAAACTGCCACAGGTCCTCTTCAAGTCTGATAAGCACACCTGCATTTGTATTTTACTTGGGAGAAGTGTCTATTGTCTATTTTACTTGTGATTGCATAGTAAAAATTATTTAGGAAGAAATTCTTTACTGAGAGAGTGGTTGGGCACTGGAACAGGCTGCCCAGGGAGGTGGTGGAGTCACCATCCCCGGAGGTGTTTAGAGAACGAGCAGATGTAGCACTTGAGGCTGTGGTCTAGTGGCTAGAGAGATGTTGGGATGAAGGTTGGACTTGATGATGCTGGTGGTCCTTTCCAACCATAATGATTCTATGATTGTGTTGTTTCAGTGTGTTCAAGCATTTGTTTGCTGCTGTACTTCAGATTAATGCATGAATTCATACAATGCTCCATAGTAAACATTAAACACTAATCACCTCTTTACAAAGAAAAAAGGTGAGCTCTTTGTTTCTGCAGTTGGAATTAAAATGTACCACTGCCACCAGGGACTGAAATCACAAATCACAGCTAAACGGTAAGATAACTAGCAAGAGTTGAATAAAGGACACTTTCATATATCCAGATTACTTTCTAGAAGCTTCTGCAGCCTAAAAAATCCAAACCTACTTAAAGGCTATCGATTTCATCTACTTCCTTCTCATCTGTGTCTAATGATGGTTTATTCTAATTAGTAGCTACATTCCTACCCAATTGTCAATTATTTCATTCTTTCCCTTTTCCCCTAGATCTAATCTTTTCTATTGTTTACCAATATTAGGCCTTAATACGCTTTAGTAGACTATACAAATATATTGATAAATCTTATTATTTTCCTTCTAACTTTTTGTAGTTGCTTGTTGACATTTGAATGTAAATATAAAAGCTAATGACTGAAATTCCAAAGCCAAGTAGCCACTCTCATTAATTTCCAAGTGAAAAATGCAGCTAAGTTTTCCAAGGCAACTTTGAAAATCAGTCTTTCTGACTGTATAAAATTTCAAAAGTGCCTGTGTGTATGGCTCTGGAATGTTCCAGATTTTAAGAAATTACATCACCTAGAAATTTCCATCATCAACCTTCCTTTTCTCTTCCATCTCAGGTTTGTTTTTTCTTGAGAGTTTCCAATATGCTACTTAGTTGATAGTTTTGAAAGGTCTACAGTTCCCTCACCGCATTTTGATTAGCTTTAGAAAGGACTATCAATTGCTTTCATTCTAATTAAAATTAAGCAACAGTTTTAGAAATCCATACTCATGGCTGTGAATAGGCGCTTTTTTTGCAGTAACTAGGAAGTTTGAATTGATACGATGATACTCGCATCTTTAGATGACAGGCCGTTCAGACCAATTAAAAATAACTTCTAGTACAATTCCAAACAGAGTAGTCCTGAAATACGAGTAAAATTTGCCATCAACAATATTTGATTTTAAAAACTCCATGTTATAGTCATGCAACACCAGCAAATACTTAGCGTTTCCGTTATACTGTGTATGGACCAACAATGCAGTATTGTCAGAAATGACAGAAGCTGTTAAGGGTGTTATGTTATTCATGCACAATGATTCTTTTAATGTACCCAGGACTGATCAGGCTATCACTTTAGGTTTGAATGCTCTGAAGGAAACAGAAACCAGAATTATTGACAGGTTAGTTTTGAAAAAAGGAAGGTAAAAAGTCTTCATGCAAAGATTGCACTTTGTTTAGATTCCATTTGTTTAAATTAGAGGTAAAAAATATCCCATAGTTTTCAGTGCAAGAAAGTGCTGGTTCTTATGGGAAGTCTTCTCTGTTTGTTGGCGGAGGTGCAAAACCTTAAATCTGTGGGGAAAAAAATACCTTTCAGCAAAGTAATAAAGAGCTTTGGCACTGTTTCTCTGAGCTGGCCGTGGAAAGAATCACATTTGTATTGTGAGCTTTAATACTATTTCTGGGGATAAATACGTTTCTTTTTCCACTTTTGAATAATTTACCTTCTTATTTTACAGTAAAAGGCATTACTGCCAAAATAGTGTGAGCAGAACTTACTGCAATTAGATAGCTAGATAACTTACGCAGTAGGCCCAATGAAAACCCTACATCATTTAAAAAAGTACCGAGACTGCTTAAAAGAGCCTTTCAAATAATTTTAAAAGTTATAAAAATAGCTCAATGCAGAATTATCGTATGCTCTTGTCTGTTTTCATCCCATTGCTTTCTAGTCCCATCTTTAAATACAGCATAACAGAAACTCTTCCTTTTTGAATCAAGGAGACATTCTCCCGTGCAACCTATTCGGGCGATTTCTGTTCTGAAGATGGATGTGGGTTCTGATAGTGGATTTTGAAGAAGCTGTTGTGCCCAGTATACTCTATATATGGCTGGGTGAGGGAAGGAGTACTACATTGTACACAGAACAAAAAATTCCTGACACGCAGAACGGACTCTTGCATGTTCACATTGTGCACCCTACAAATCAACTTTGACACTTTGTAACTTTAAATAGCTGTTTTTCAGAAATCTCTGTCCTGGTGCTTTATATGGCCCTCATCACTATTGTTCTCATTGCAGCTGGAGAACAATCTCTCTCCTCGTAGCATTCCTGTGGGGGAGAAAACTATTATCTCCACTTCAGAGCTGGCCTAAGGCTGAACATGCATTGGATCATTTGTCCAATCTGTAGTCACCTGCTTAGAGGAAGTCCACAAGCACGGGTGGTGTGAGATACTCCTGTGTCTGATCATTATCCTGTCCATCTTACCTCTAAATCTGCTGGCTGCCATATCAGACAGGGAGTAAAAACTTTCTAATTGTTTTTTGTCTTGAAAGAATAATTATTTCATACATTTTTAAAAATCTTTTGCCTCACTTATATACTCATCTTTGGGCTGTGGGTATGGGGACCTAACTCTGAAGAAGACTAAGTGTGCTCCCCGTTCAGAAGGCCTTAAAGCTTTTCAGAGCATCAGTCACTCAAAAATAATACAGCCTAAGCGAATTAGAAGGCTTTCTAGGCTTTGCCTTCAGAGTCCTGACTCAGAACATACCTGATGGAAGAGCTCAGGATTCAGAGGCTGTGCAGGGAAGGGCCGTTGTCCTCCCTGAAGTCTCCAAGCTGCTGCTGTGGAGTCTCTAATAAAATCCCTTCTGCACTACTTCTACAAAAAACGGAAAGAAAGTGTGAAGAATGGAAAGAAATAAATTTTAGACCATTTGAATTTTCCTGGTTTCTGTGGAGGGTAACACTTCAGGTTCTTTCCTGAGAGAACTATTCTTAAATGTGAACTTCAGTAATCACGTAATGAAGAAGAAAAAGTCTTACAAGCGCCTTTACCAAACCGGTTTTCATGGACTACACCTTCTTAGCGTACGTTGACAGTACAAATATTTAGGGGAAGGTGTGATGCTTACTCTTATGCCACCTGATTTTCCTTCGTTAGCAAGATCTTCCCATCTTAATCTTTCCACTTCTCTGTACAGAAAATTCTTTGCATCAGAGTTGCTGAGTAAGGAAAACTCAAGTTATAGAAGAATTTTATTTATGCTGAAGAAATTAATGCCAGCTAATATTCTTGTTTCTTTTTCTTTTGTTCAATTTTTGGTAATTGGCCCAGCTTGTGTCGCACTGTGGGAGCGTGGCAGAGAGAGAGGGCTAAAGAATGGAGAAAAAGATTTGTAGGTGGCAGGGACAGCTTGTGTATGTGGCTGGATACATATGTGAGCTGGCACAGAGCAAGGCTATGTGGATGTTAACTGTTTAACTAATACTGTATATAAATCCTGAGCTAGCTGAGAATGTGACCCAAGAAGATCAAAAGAAATATTTACAGGTGCCCCACTGGTGTTTGATGTGTGTACAGGACTGATCAGTGTGCACTTGCCCAGAGATTACGTCCGTGCAAGGGTGAATCATGCAACTCTTCGTTGACTCATGGCTGGAAAAAACTGGAGTTAGCACAGTCCAAAATGGCAAGAACTTGTGGTCACAAGGCAAAAATAAAATGTGCATTTCCACAACAAATGTAGGCGATGAAGGACCTACTGTTCAGGCCTTCTTATAATGGTGAAGGGAGGACTTTTTTTTTAAGAAAAGGGCAACTTGAATTGAAAATGAAGGATAATATATTGCTGTTCCACCTCTAGCAGTGATCTTGCTTGGTCTGCAACGTTAAACGGGGTAAGCGCATGTGACATTATTAGAGAAAAACTAGGCAACAGAGGACAGAGTACTTTAATTGCTCAGAGGAACTCTTCCTCCTGAGTCAAAAATAAAGCTGTGTCTCTACATGCTGTCAATGACATATGTTGTTGGTGAATTAGCCTTTGAATAGCATCTAACGCAGACGTTGTGATGATCAGTGGTTATTAGAAACCAAAAATGACCTTTTTTTAGGACAATTTCTTTGGCTGCATCCACTTTTCGGTAAGTGCTTTACATCTATTCCAGTTTCTCTTGTAGTTCCAAGTGGATGTGTTGTTTTCTTGGGGTTTTTTTGGGTTTTTTTTTTTGTGTGTAAAACTGTTAGGTGGTGGTGGTGTTTTCTATTATATTTTGAGTTCCAACTGAGAGACAGCTCATTTAAAGTGCTGGTGGGAAAGCCTCAACAAGAGACAGACACTTGATACATCCCACTGAAATCCATTTGTAGGGAAGGCATTAAGTTCGTTCAGAAGTAATTCCTTTATGGGAGTACTACCAACTTTTAAATACTCTTTCTCTAGTTGAAATGGAAAACCACTTGAAAGAGCCACTATGTTTGAAGTTCCACAAATAGTACTGCAGGCATGTGATGTTAAATGGATACTCTGTCATCATGAGAACTTATAGCCACGGTTTTGCAGGTAGGACATGGTATTCTGGACGTCCACCTCCGTGCGCATCACAGCAGTTTAGTTTCTCAGGTTGTGGCAGTTTCTGCCGCGGCTCCTGAGGGCTGTGTTGGAACTCTGCATCTCTTGTTTAACATGGCAGCTCGGAGAGTCCAGATACATTTAACGCGTACTGCACTCACTTCACATTTCGTTTTAAAGAAGTCATTTCTGCTCTCCGCGGAGGCTTCAATTACGGAGGGCCCAACGAAGAGGCACAATTAAGGCAAGCGGTGGGATACCAGCGGAGCACGTCGGCGTTTCCGAGCAAGGATTTTGCAAATCCTCGCTTGATTAATCTGTTTAAACATCTGTGCATCCTCTCGTCTGGGCAACTTACCCCCCGAGCATCTCTTTCCCTTCCGCCGCCTGCCCGCCCTGCCTGCGTTTGCCTGCCGGTCCCCGCTCCCGCACAGCCGCAGCCCGTTCCGCCGTCTCGCCCAGCGCCTGCCCACGCCGCCGCCCGTAAAAACCGCTCCGGGCAAACGCTAGCGTCCTCCTCGAAACGCAGCGCACGGTCGCGTTTCCGTGGTGGAACCGCAGGGCAGAGCCCACGCTGTGGAGAAACCGGATCGAAGCGGGGCCGGAGGACGGCGGCGCCGGCTGCCGCGGGCGGGCTNCTGTCCCCGCACTTCTGCCGGCAGCCGGCTCCAGCTCGCCTCCTTGACGTCATGTCTGTAGCCAGGCTTCGGCAGGCGCAGTGAAGGCGAGGCAGGGCAGCGTGTTCAACTTTCAGATCCAGCCCGGCGGCTCCTGAGCGCCGTGCGCGGGGGGCTGCGTGCGGCCGCCGCAGCTGGAACATCTGGAAGCGTTCAGTGTGTCTGTCTGCCGGCGAGAGGGAGAGAGCGGGGAGCGGGCGCGCTGAGGGAGGGGAGGGAGTAAGGGGCTGGGACTGGGCTCTCTTCCTCTGCAGAAACAGCTCCCTGCCAACACAACGCGCTCAGAATGGCTTTGAAGAGGAGGAGCAGCAGCATTTGAACATCTCTCTCTTTTTTTTTTTTTTTTTTTTTTTTTCCCCCTTTTTTTATTTTTTTTGGTGGNCTTCCTCCTTTTCTTACTCTTGTAGTTGGTGGATTTTAAAAAGACATTTAACCCTCAGAGGTTTGTCCTGGATGCTTTTTGCTTTTTCCTTTTTTTTTTTTTTTCCTCCCCCCTCTCTCTCTCGTTTCCCCCCTTTCTGTTCTTTTTTTATGGTTTAACAGCCAGAGGTGCTGTGCTAAATTCTTGGAAGGGGCCCGGATGTACTGAGGATGCATTGCAATTTCACTAAAGGAGGCAGTAGTGGAAAGGATCAGTTTTTGGTGTTTGATGCAATAATGGGAATCAGGTAATAATAAAAGGGGAAATTCTGCAGCTCCATTCTTCCTTGAATTTTACCAAGCCGAATTTCGGAAGGATTAACCTGGACTCGTTTTAAATGGTCAATGAAAACAAGAGGATGTACATTCCAGAGGAAAACCATCAAGGTAAGCCCGAGATCTCCCTCCGAGGATCTAGCGACCATTCTCTCCCCTCGCCTTTGTCCGTAGTCTCTCGGTTCAGTCCAGGCGCTGCCACAACCGGCGGAGGGGGCCGAGGACAGCCTTCGACACCCGTCTCCCTTCGGAGCAACCCAGCTGCCCTCAGCCGGGCTGCGCTGCGGGGAGACCCCCGCAGCCCCCTCGGGGAAGAAGGCGGTTCACAGGAAACCCTGGGCAAAGAAAAGTTGCTTTGAGTCGCCGTCGTCGCCCTCCGAGGCGGAGGGGCGAGGAGGGGCGGCCGGCGGAGGGCTGCGCGCCGGGGCCGGGGGCTGCGGC
>VZZY01019311.1:112263-166604 GCA_013400335.1 Eurystomus gularis
GCTGTGGCAGTCCGTCACGGTGAAGGGGCCGTGGGTTTCAGAGATAACATCACCCCCCTTCCGATTAAGTGCGTATTAAAAAGAGAAAAAAGAAAAAAAAACCAACACCAAAACCCCCAGCGCCCCCACCCCTAGCCACTCTAGCGAAATGAGGTGGGAGGGGAAAGGAAGCAGCCCCTGATCCAGAGTGCTCCTTCCAAGTGGGAGCGAGTCCACAGCACATGCATTCAGCGGGCGTAATTGGGCTGCTCTTCCTGGACCGGAGCTGATAAAGTGGACGAAGAGCTCAGCCTCCATAGCAATATGCCAACGCTATGGCAACCTAAATCCAGCTCCCTCCTTATCAGCTGCAGTGATTATATAATTGGAGGAAGAGTTTTGCATCTGTCTCTTGACGCGGGGTTGTCGTTACTCCCAGGTGAAAGAGCAACTTCTAAAGCAAACAGAAAATCAGCCAGGTGGAAGAAAGTCCTGTTCCCTGACAGTGCTCAGGCTGCCATTTATTTGCAATCTATTTTTATTTTGTGCAAACAGCACCTGAAAGGTTAAATTGATCAGTAGTCAAGAAAACCTGGTGGCAAGGAGACGGGAGCGAACCAATCACAACGTGGAATGAAGTAATTAAAGCAACCACAGATTCCCAGTTGCAAGGTAGAGGTAAAAAAGACAAGTAGAAGGAAAAGCTGGGTCTCTGATCCTGGTTGGCTCCTTGCTTCTGAGAGAGAAGATTGATTTGGATAAGGCCTTACTCTTGCATCCTTCTCAGTTGCTGGCAGCAGGGTCGATGTTCAGGTACTACCGATACAAGACAAATTTTTCTGTCTGTTCTTAAGCTGTGACTGACATGACTGGGCCTCTGCTGGCAGCTGCTTTCTGCACATGTCTGTTCTCAGTTAGCCCCTTATCAGTCTACCTGAACAGCCCTACGCTTGGGAGCCTGCTGGGCAGCTGGCGTAAGAGTGGCTTACTTAAAATAAATTAATAAAGCATACTAGAGGCCATTAGTTAGACCGTGAGGAAGAGGAATTGTATTTGAAGGCGCTCTGTTGACTTCTTGGCTGCTAATTTGGGTAGGTTTGTAATGTACTTGTTTTGCGCTTTTGAATGTGGCTTTCTATGCTGAAAATCTTTCACCCTAAAGTAAGAATTTCCTCCTTCTTTTTGGATGTCAAAATACAAGTCTACTGTGTTTTCATTGCAGTCTCCTAGTGCACAAAGAAAGGGGAGCTGATAGTATTATTTGTTGATGCTGAGACACTTCTCAATGTTTATTTCTGCTACACAATGGAATGTATTTTTATAATAATTAATTATTCATTTGTACCATAGAGCATGTGTTTGTCTAGAAAATTTTAAAACTCACCCAACAAGCACCAGAAAGAGCTTTCAAAACAAACTACATCACATTTAATGCACGTGTGGGACCAGGTGGAATCCTAGATGGGCACCTTTAATGTGTTCCCTCATCATATTTTGAAAACTTACTCCCATAACACAAAATGGAAAAATCAGTTTGCGAACTCACGTTTTACAGCCCTCTCAAGGGAGGAACCAGAAGGAGTCAACCTGGCCTCTGGTGTTGCAAGTTTGATCTCAAGCGTAGTTTAAACATCTAGTTAAATATCACTGCTTGTGATTCTGGCGTTCAGCAGGATCTCTCCTGGTGAGATTTGGTGACCGGCCAGGAAATGAAACACAACTAGTAGTTTTGCGATGTCTTTCAGGTCCAGGGATGTGGTGGGGAGCTGGAGGTGGGAGGGAGAGCGGGTGGGGGTCCCGGGTACTGCCTCTCCCAGAAGGTGGCACTACAGGGCCGCGGAGCCAAGAGCCGTGGCCATTCTCCAGGGGCTTGGCAGAAGACACTTAGAGGCCTGCTTCATCCACCCCCCGGCCTTTCAGGAGGAAAAGCCAGGGGTAGCACTGAGAGATCTGTGTCTATCCGGGAATAAAATTCGTTAGAGTTGAAGAGCCCCTGGTAGGTCAGTTATTCCACATAGTAATGAGCCTCCGAGTGAAAAGCCATTTCTGATACCATGTCTGAACTACCCTTCCTTCAAGTTCAGGTAATACCTTTGGGCTTTGTCCTTATTGCATATTTTGAACAGATTTCTACCTGCTGCTTGTAAAAAAGAACCCCCTCAGGTATTTGTCAACCATAATTAGGTCTTCTTGCAACCTCCTTTCCTAACCAGCACATATTCTGTTCTTGAAATCTTTCCCTGTAAGACACTCTTTTCATAGTCCTTGTATCTTTTGTATCTGTTAAATTAGGAACTAATTAGTATATCCTTTATTTCTCAGAAGCCTATTGATAGAGGGTCAAGTCACAAGCTTAGTCCCCAGTGCATTTTCTGACCTGAAGTGAGGGTCAAACTCACAAATATTCCACTAAACTTTGCAGGTATGGTTGTGCGTACCTCACAGCTGGTTTCAGTTGAAGGGTCGAAATCTGTCTCATGCTGTGCTACAAGACAAAACCATTGGAGATACGGACTAGAATTTATTGGATGTTTGTTTTAATTTTCTGCTCTATTTTTAGAATGCCAATTTGATTCCCTTTTATTTTTTTGAGGGGGGGTGGAGGGCAATGCTTTCATGTGTGGGAGAAACCATGCTCCTCCCACGGTGACAAAGTGGTCAGCTTAGCAAACTGAGTCTTCATTTTCGAGTATTTGTTTTTGTGCTCTCACTTTGCTGTAAAGGTTTGCTAGAATAGGCATTAGCTGTGGGGCATAAAGAATATTTCTAAGTGGCTCATCTTCAGGATTTTTGGGGGGTAAAAAATCTGGATGACTGTTTTAAAATGCAGCACTAAAATTCCAGCCCCCATTGATTTAACAATAAATGCTTGTATTTATAAAGTTTGAACTTCTACCTCATTGTACTTGGAATATAAGTGTTTAGTTCAATATAACATGAAATAGCAGTGAAATATAAAAACATTTAATACAATGTTAAATAACAGTACCTGAGCATTCTGCATAATACCGTGCACTGCATTTACTTGTGAAAGTTGCCAATAGAGTCTTCAGAAAAGTATTTAAGTGCTTTCAACCATTTTTTTTATCCTGAAAAGGAGTATTAAGTAGCCTGCTAAAGGTATGGAATTTTAAGTATATCCTTTCGAAATATTTTCTTCGAAGTTATCTTCAGTCGTAGAGATGAGTTTGGGGTAGGTTGTCATCAGGGGTCCTGCTGACTGGTTCTTCTGAAGCATGTGAATTTCTGCCACAACAAATGCTTATTTGTGAAGACCTGGCTGGCGCGCTCTCTGCAACCAAGCCACCCTTAGGAACCTGCTCTGGGCTTCGTCTCTGCTTTGGGGTTTTTGGGGCTGCATCTGTGTAATTCACTCCAGCAGATGTGAAACATCGTTGGCATGTGGCATTTATTTATCTTAATGAGATATTTACTTTGAATTATTTGTCACTATCTTTTTGTTTCGCTTCCTCAAAACACTAGTTTAGAGAACGTGTCATATTACCGTATATGCTTAGCTTTGGCTTACTTTCTTTCAATTTCGTGGAAAATGAATCTATATGTGTGCTTAAGATAGGATTCACCTGAATGGCAATCAATCTTAAATTTACTTTTTGTGGGTGTGAATGTGCTGGTGTGTGAATTGTCATCATAGTCATTTGACTTGGTAGGACCTGTCTTGTTTAACCCTATTTTGGGAATTCGTTCAAGGAACAGACTCACTGAAGTTCAGGAACAGCAAATACAAGATCTATTCAGAGCAAATGTGTTCTCCAAATTTATTGTCTATCAACCGAGATAACAGATGTGACTACGTGCAGTAAAAGTCTCTCTTAAATTATCGAAAACAACAAATCAGATCAACACTGAAGAAAGCTTTTACTGATGGCAGATGTATGCTTTACAAAACATGATGTTATTAAATAGTTCAGTTGCCTATCTTTTCTTCTAAGACTCTAGACAAACCCCATACATCTTTTGAGTCAATCGTTTATGTGAAACACTGATTTTTATTGAGATAGTGAGGATGAGATAAATTTGAGAAAAATTGTATTAATTAATTACTGGATTTCGGTATCATTAACTTTAAGAAAAGACGACAATGTCAAGCATTCAGACACCTACTGAATATTTTCCTTTGGGCATAGTTAATCTATTACCTAACATAAAACTCACTTTTTTCCCCTTGTGATTTTACCAATGGACATTAAAAATAGTATTTTCCATTTTTAGACAATTTGTACTTTATTGGACTAAAAGCATCATTATGTATTGAAGCTGCTTTAGAATTTTTTTCCTCCTCCTTCCCTTTTTTTTTTTTTCGTACGGGAGAGGAAATAACAGTCAGTCTTCTGTGTAGACAGCATGGTACTGGGCTTATGGTACTTCTACCAGAGAGCAAGTGTAGTTTTAGGTGGTAGAGTGGTCCTGCTGGGAGCTCTGGAGTATGGTGGTGAAGTTGTATGATCACAAGGGCACCTGTTGCTATTGCAAGGTTGTCATGGAATAAATCAGGATGTAGTTGATAGTATATATGAATCTGAAAGAGTCTATGGATGGGTCATGATGATGAGAGCGATATACACTTCATTAAGAACTTGAGGGGGATTCAGTGTAGGTCCCTTTCAACTGCAAGAGCCATGGGTGTCACTGTACTGTGTATGGAGATTTCCAGAACAAAAGGCCTTGCTGAATTTCTCCTAGAAACCTAAATATAACGTTAGAGATTGTGTGGTTCAGATTGTTGAATTTGATGGTCTGGGGCAGGGGTGGAAGGAGAAAAAATTAATATATGTATTGCACAAGGTGACAGAAGATTTGATGGCATCACGTTTTGTCTTCATTTTGTCTTATTGGCAGTTGTTCAGATATCAAGGTTGAATTATTGTGATCTACAGAGCTGAGAGATTATTAGCAGAGTTCATCCTCAAGGGAAGCTTAGATTGTGGGGAACCTGCTGCTGATGGCTTTGAAGCTGGTCTGCTCTGTATGTCACCTTCCAAGGGATCTTTCCCAGAAACGGTAGTTCTGGGAGACACTGCTCTCCCTGGTACACATTTCAGTGCAAAAAATTGCATTTCTAAGGTGTGGAGATAAAACAAAATCATAATGTAGGACCTGAAGAGGCCAGATAGTTCAAAATCCTGCTCAAAACAGGTCTGATCAAATGAGGTTGCTCAAGGCCATGCCCTGTTAAATCTTTAATGTCTCCGAGGACAGAGCCTCCAGAAACTCACTGGGCAACCTGTTGCAGTATTTAACTACCCTCATGGTAAAACCCCCCCAAACCCAAACCATTTTTCGTAGTATCTACTCTGTGTATTTAAATTGGTATATTTTAAGATGGAGAGCTAATTAACGTATGTCAGCCAATAACTGAACTGCAACCACATTTCTGTGTTTAATGAGATATAGTAGCCGTTTGTTGAAAATTTAGTGGGTTTTTTTAGGCTTTTGCCTCAACGCATCACACCAGTTTCAGAGTAGTTTGCCTGGGGTTTTTTTGAAATCTTATCATAGCTTATAGGTGCGGTGAGATGAGCCTGAAGTCTGATTTGCTCTGACAGACACATCTAGTTTGTAAGTGGATTGTTTTCCTGCACTGTGCTAGAATAGATTTCATGTAGAATTGTGTCTAGAGACAGAGACTGGCAGTAGAAATCTATGAGTAGTTCACTTTAATGTTCCAACACGTGTTAACATATCAGGTCAATAGATGAATCCTGTTATAATTTACAAACATTCAGCTGCATCTGATTACTTACTGTTGGGATATATATATCCACACATAAAATCAGTATATGAAAGTGATGACTGTGGGGCTTGAATCCAAACGGGATTTAGGTCGTGACTTCGAGTTAGATTCCTTTTTCCCTACTGACTAAAGAAAATTGAAATAACTGGTAGTAGATATTCTATGACATGTTAGAGGCTTATCTAGGAATGCTAAGACAACTTATTTGTAGAGGACTTCTGCAACTTTCCTTTTTTCTCTGTGTGTATGTGGGTTTTTTTTAGTCCCAGCTAATAAATTCTAAATCTCAATGGCTGTCTCCGCAGGCAAAACATTCAGAATCCATTAAAAGGGAGGAGCAAGTTGAATCTCCTTCAACAGCTGGGAGGAGTTGTCAGAGTACCCCTTAAAGCCTTGTCTGCGGGTGGGGGAAAGGGGGGAAAGGTGGAGAGGAGGTTATTTAACCTGGCACCTATAAGGAAATAAAAGGAACCCACAAGATTCATCAGTCTCCTGAGCTGTGCACCAACAAATTAGCACAGTTAAGAGGGAGAGACGAGGTGCTGCTTTGATAAATGGCAGAAGATTAAAATAAAGTTATTTTTAAGGGTGACTAGAGACTTAATGCTTTTCAAACCAGACCCAGAAATGAGACAAAAAAATCTGGCTGCTCCCATGGGAGCTCTCTTTGCACCTTGTGCATAAATCTTAAGAGTTAATTCTTTCAAGGAAAATACTGTCTAAGATCCATCTAAGCATAAAGGATGCTTTGTCATACATTTAAAATATGCTTCTCTAAGTGGTACTGTTATTAATCTTAAATTTTTCAGGTTTTCAGCCCATGATGTGCATGGTTGCCTGTGGGTATTTTGGAAAAAACAATTAAATATGACTGAACATGACATTATAATTACAAAGTAAATATGCTCTAATTGAGTAATTAACTCAACATTTCTTCCTAAAGGCATTGTAGGAACAAATTTATGTTACTGATCAGATTTCAGATTCTTTATTCCAAAGGAGAAAAAAAGACTTCCATTCTTGAATATGGCTGTCTAGATGCAAGACTTCTTAAGATTCCTCAGGTTTTGAAATTTAATACGTATTTTTGGTACAGCAGATATTCCTCTAACACTTTTGGTCAGGTGAAATAATCTTTTAACCATACAAAAAGAGTACTTGTGTGTCTTTGCTTGCATGTCAGTCCAGCTCTGTTAGATACCAGCTATATTCTGCTTCATGCATTACTGACAAAAACAATTATTTCAAAACTGAAACTTGTTTGATAGAGCTGTTAGTAGTTGAGTTCATGAATTTTAGATACAGAAACGCTACCAAGGACTGTGTGAGAAGCAATGGAATCCAGGTGAATTTAGGGATTCAAATTGATGTTTGTTGAAGATAGAGGAAAAATGAATTATTGCACTTAAATACACTGCATAGTGTGTTTACGTTGAACTTTGCTTAAGTTTGACAAATATCAGGAAGCTGGAACTTAAGACTGATATGCAATGCCAAACTTTGTTGTGTTTTCTGTCTTGTAGCTTTCATATACTACACAAAAGAATGTTTTTCCGCTCAGCCTCTATATGTAAATATTAGAAATTTAGATTTAGTTAAGTATGAAGGAGTTTGATTTCCTTGGGATGAATTTAACATGTTGACAGCAAAGTTAGCAAATTAAGGTAAGCCCAAGCGCTATTAAGGAAACAGAGGGAATCCATAATGTTCATCATTTTTGCAAGCTGTAAACAAATAGACTTATGTGTAGGATGGAAATCTTTACCTGTGTGCTGAAATTCCCATATCATAGTTAAACAGCCTATTATTGCTGATTTATAAATTGTATAGATGCACAGAGTATTTTCATGTGTAATTTAAATTTGAATTGGTGTCTTTAGAGAGAAGTAAAATGCATTTATAGAGTGAAAATTGAAAGTGATCAGGTTTAATTGTGGTTTGAATGGAACTTTTCTATGACTATTCAGCAATAGAGTGGAGCAATAGATAGAAGTGGATTATATGAAATTTTTACATTACTTAAATGAAAATATTAAGTGAAAAACCTGAGATTTGCAGACATCAGATTTGGTGCAGGCAGTGTCAAAATTGAATTCTTAAATCAGTGAATGGCTTGAGTAATATAGCTTTAATATCTTTTGTCGGTCAAATTTCACCTGGCTTTGGCTCGATCGCACAAATCCTGTGAGCATGAAATGTTTGTTAGCAGGTGTTTGGGATGTGGTAATCCTGTACATAGCAGTACACTTGGCTGAACTCTAAAACACATTTCTCTGCAGTTTTCTTTGAAGAGAGTTGTTTGTTATTTGTATATTTGTGATGAACTTTATTGCTTAAATCAGAAATTGTGGAATCTAGAATTCCCAGGAGGTTCATGAGGGACTATGTTGAAGCTTAATTTTTCATTTGTTTGTTGTTTTTTTGTCTGTTTTTAAAATTTACATTATGAGCAAAAGAGTTATAGCTTGATTTTAATTTTTGATTTGAAATCAAATGCAATGACATAGTGGTGACTGGAATAAAAAGACTATCTCTTCTCAACTTGGTCATTACAGCAAAATTCAGGAAATAAAAATCAGAGTGAAAGATTAAGATGAACATGACTTGAAAGCTTTTATCTGCTTTAAGGCAAAGGGTGTCAAGAAAAGATCATAAGAGATGAAAACGTGTGTCCTAATTCGCATGCAGTGATAAAAGCTGTTACGCATGCCAGGAAGACAGTGAAAAAATAACTAGAGGTACTTGCTACTGACAGTTCCTAAAAACAACTGAAGTGTTTGAAAATAAAATAAAATAAAATAAATAAAAAAATCATATATCAAGCTTCAGAAAATTTGAGCATAGAGCTCTACAGGCGCTTGGCAGAATCCCCAGGAAAGTATCTTAGCACATGGTCAAACCTGAAGCACTTTAAAAAGGATCACATCTTAAAATATGAATAATTCGACAAAACATTACAAAAAGTTTTTAACGCTGATAATGTGGCTTCTGTTACTTCCTATGAAACATTATGCTTAGACATCTGAAGCACTTTTGATCTGCAGCGTGAGTTACACAACTTAGAGTATTTCTGTCGATAGATATGTATTTGACCGGAACAAACATCCTGCTGTCTTAATGCAAAGCTTCTATTGAAATAAGTTTTTGTTCAAATTTTATGGTATGTATGGGTCAGCAGTTTTCAGTTTTTCTACTACTTAGCATTTTTGTTGAGAACTTTGCTGTTATCGTGCTTTGCCTTGACTTTGCTCTTATTTCACCAGAACACTTTAACTTTTATTTTGGAGTCTGCATTTTAAAGATTTTTGTCTGTTGTGCTTTCAGGTGGTTTCTCATGGAGAACATTAGTGCACGGAACACAGAGCTAGGTTTGACTTAATGTTGCTAAGGATTTTGGCATGCATGCTGTAGGGCCAGAGGATGCATCAATTACAAGAAATATGGGAAAACCCTGTGTGGAGTCTATTCTACAAATATCAAAGAGCAGGAAATTTATTCTTGTGGCACATATCAGTGGTGTTTTGTATCTATGCTCTGAATGGGATGTAAGCTCATCCAGATGGCTTAATATATTGGTGAATTTTATTACCCGTCTCCCTATGTCAGTGTTGAAATGCTATTTTTAAATACTATTTAAAGATAGAATTACTGCAGAAGATGGAAAGCCCCACTTGTCATCTTAGGATTTAAACCTCTAGCTCATGTAGCTAGTTGTTTTAATAACAGCCATATAAAGTATCTAAACCTGACTCTGCAGCTACAAAGCACCAAACAGAGAGATTTGACAGATTGTCATGTGCTATTTGGGAGATTAATATAAAGTCTAGAGTATGGACATTTAGAGGATCAGACTATTTTAACTTATTTCTGTGTTAGGATGTAGACTTCCAGAAAGTGGAAATACCTCCACAAAGGCTGTATTTCTCTCCATTTGGAAGACTGGTGAAGAAAGGTTTTATCTGAAGTTATCTACCAATGTTCTTAGACATTTACATGGTCATGATCCCTGTGGTGTGAACATCTCCCATCTCTGTTGCTCTTCCCAACATGCCAAGTCAATAGGCTTGGAAAACTAATTTTCTTTTTCTTCATTAACAATGTTGTGTGTGCTTATGTGAAGATATTACTCTGGGATGTGCAGGCAAAGAAATTAATATTGCATTTAATTTTAATAAGAATCATGTTATGAAATGATGTGCAGTTACTGATGTCACCAAGCCTGTAAGAGACACAGAGAGGGCAGTACTGGGGTGCTCAGTCCATCTGTCTGGGTGTAGACCAGGCAGAGCAACCTATGCCCTGGTCCTTCTGGCTGCACAAGCAGTTTTAAATCTTGTGGTATGGTCAGAACAACAGGTCCAGCTGTGGTGATCAAGTGCAGGCCTCCTGATGGGTAGCCCCATATAACTGTTATCCCATGATCTGCATTCTCTTTTCAGTTCTGCAGATTCTCCTTTTCTCTGTGCCTCCCTTCTCTGTCCAGTCTTCTCCAGAATAAACAAGCCACCCACAGTTGCTTTTTTTTTCCCCCTACACTGGTCCCAGATTTTCTATATCCATACCCAAATCTGGTGTTTCTGATACTGGTGCTTAGTAACCCAGGCTTTATTTGGCATTACTGACACAGTTACCTGGGCACCGTTGGTTTTGCTCTACTCCTCAGCAGGACTCCAGTACTTCCCTTCACCTAACTGTGAAGTTTGGTCATTTCTAACTCAGCTCCCTCTCAACCATGTGTAAAATCTGTCCATTCCTCACAGTCCTGCCTGTAACTCTTGGCAGCTCCTCACTGTAGTGTCTGGTGATTTCTCATGTCATATCCAGTAGTTTTCCATGTCCTGTTCAGTTACCCAGACCAGGACTGAGCCATCTGCCTGCAGCCCTAATGTGGAGTTTTCTGAGTAGTCTTAACTTTGGCAAGTGGGTGCTGTATATTAATAAGTAAAGTAAATACATTCTTTGTACTTATAATCTTTCCCCAGTGGCCAGTAGTTTTATAGTTAGGAGATGTAAATAGTCATGGAAGGAGACCAATATCTTAGGTAACTGGAAACTAATAATCAAGCAGACCTGGTCAAAGATTCACAGGTTTATGAGGAGTCGGTGCAGAGATCTTGGTATGAATTTTGAACCGGATACTTTGTCACCAGGGTGTATGTTGTTTCGCTCTTGGATGTAAGTTGCAGAGATAGTGTGCTTCTCTTGAATGGATGTTTCCGTGATCAAATGTGAATCTGACAGAAAAGGGGGACTGCTGTCTGGCCTCTCTCTGAGCACTGCACATGGTAGTATGTGGTGCACACACAGTGTATTTAGAGAAATTACACTGCTCCCTTCCTCTTAACTCTACACATACTTAACAATGGGTACTGCCAGGGCTTGAATAACAACCTAGATATAAAGGCATTTCAGGTTTTATCTGCCATGTTTCCAGTGTGTGTATCATGTGGCATTTTTATTTTTGTTTTCAAATAGTTGGGAAAAAAAAATATCTATGCTCTGGAACCATTAGAACGTCTCAGAGATGTCTGCAGTTGCACTGTGCCTACACAGTTGTGTATATATATAGGCAGAAGTAGAATTTGTTTAGCAGACCAGAATGAATAAGTGACTGTGCTTGGAAGGATCAAGCTGTGTTATGAAAGATTTGGAAAGAAACAGAATAGTATGAAATAAGAGAGAAATGGTCTCTGTTTTCAGATTGTCATTCTTCACATAGTAAAACTAATCATTTGGCATAGGTTTTATTTTACCTCACTGTAGGTGTTTAAATTGTCTGTTTTGAGCTAACCAGCTAGAGTTCATGTGTAGTCAGTGGAGAGGAAGGCAGCCATAGCCACAGAACATTATAGATACCTAACCTAGATGGGGTGGACTGCTTTTCTGAAGATACTTAGCTGTGCCTTGACTATACAGATAAAGCTTTGATGACTTAAGTTAAACTAAGTGTCAGATTTTAGATTGCTAGACCTAGTGAAATGAATTCTACCTTTTGCACGTGTGTTGATTTCTAATTTTGGTTGTCAGCAACAAAAGTGTAGTGTGAAGAAAGGAGTTATGTGCCCATAAAAGGTTTTAGTAAGGCACTTGTCTTTCAGGTGACCTGTGTGAATGCAAATACATTAACTGTATGCTTCCTGCCTGAATGCATGCCATTAAATAAATGAGATTGCTGAAGCAAAGCATGACAAGAAAAACAACTTAAGAAAAATCCCTGTTGGAAATTCAGGGAAGCTACTTCTGGAGGAATAACCCTGTCTTCATTGGGGATGAAAACAATCCATTTTTCACAAGACTGTGTTTGGGAGTGGAGAATATTGTGCATGCAAAATAGGTAGCTTCAGGAAGGAGATGGGGCTTTCCAGGCAGTGTCAGAGAGGGATGGCAAGCATGCCAGAAGACACAGCATCAGAGAAACCATGCTGTAATCAGTTCAGTCCTCTTCTAGCTAGCAACTGTGGTTAGTTGGGCTGGCTGGAATGTACAAAACTTACAAGGAAAGATTAATAGTTAGGTAATAGCAATGTAGAGAGAGTTTTCTGCAGTAACTCTTTGGTTTGTGTGTTTTGTGCTTTTGAGTGAACAAATACAGCGTGCCTAATTTCAAAGGTGCAGCTTTTGAATCGTTGCAAACTTATACAGTAACAGAGTCCCAAAGAGAAGATAAGTTGATGTGCAAAATTCATTTGGTCTTGTTAACCCAGCAACTTTTGTTCAACTTTGAACATGTTGGCAAACAGACTTCTGCTTGCCAGAGCCTGGAGTACTAGGTGAAGTGTGCTGGGTCCGTGATTTCAACAGAGGGATAGCCCTTGTCCCTCCAGGATGCAGCCAGAGAAGGAACAGAAAGGTATTTCATTCTAGTGGCATCAGGAGGAAAAGATTAACCTGTGTTGGCAGGGTAGGTTTTTATTGTCATAAATAAAAGGTGGCAAACACTTTCTTTATATCTTTTTAATACTGTGTAATCTCAAAGAACACGTATCTTTTCAAAACTTCTTCCTGTCACTGCCATGAGGAGGTATATGAAGTCTTTATGTATCATCCTATTATCTCTTCAGAGCTTCCTTTCCCTGAACTTATAGCCTTGACTCTATCCTTCTGCCCTTTGCATAAGCTATACAGGGACCAAACACCTGCCATGCCCTGGAAGAAAGGCTATGCTGTGGCAGAAGCGACTATTAGAGCTTCTTGAAGAGCATCGACAAGAAATTCTGCTCATGGAAATTGTCATATGTGATGGGGTAGAGCAGTTCAAAGTGATACTTGCCTTTCTTGTGAGGTGTTAATAAAATAATTGAACTTTTTGAATTCAAATTCGAAAATTGAATTTTGAAAATAGGAAGTAAGGGGTATTTTTGATGAATTAATAATTTGTGAAATGTAGCATTTCCCATCAGTGGCTTCCAGTGTAAACTTTTTATAGAAATCACAAACATATGCTATGTCTCTGTAGAAAGCTAATCTGTGATTTTTGCATAGGGTTGTCTATGATGCTTTCTGTCATCATTTCACCATTTGCTTTTGAATGCTCTTTTACTGTCTGTGCCTGGTAGTGATACAATGACTCAAAAGTTGAGACAAGAGAATGTTTCAGGAAATGTATAGATTTAAGTGGGAGTAATTTACTTAAAATAACATAACTGTTTTTGTAACACTGCTTTTCTGATTAAGCCATTATGCTACAAATAACTTGAAACAAGGGCAACAATGGGGATCTCCAGTCTATGTGTGAAAATGTTGCATTTATCCCACTACAGGCCTCAATATGTTGTGAAGGATACCATTTTACCTAGAAATTTCCAATTGATGTCTTTTAAATATCATCATAATAGCTTTGTGTTTTCTACTGTCCTTGGGCTGTCTGTGGATACCAGATTTTTGAGGACATCTGCCAAGCTGAAGAATCGCACCCAGCAGTTTCTGAATCCTACTGTTTGAGCGCCAAAAGGGACACTAGAAAAATACCTAGGCATGGCCAGGGTAGACAAAGTAGAAGTGACATTTCAGTTAAGTTTTCCACTGGTTAGACCTCCTTGCTGTTAGCAACGTATACCTTATTAGACATCTGAGCTTGCTTAGTTAAAGCTACTAAGTATTTAATTCATAAGGGTTATTCCTGTTAGTTGAAAGGGCCATGTGGTGTCAAAAATCTTTCACATACTGTTGAGAAAACGGGGGAATAAATCCGGTCCTGTGAGGCCGGCATCGAAAATGCAACAGATTCAAATCGGGGAACAAATAATAATAGTTTATTTACAGTAACATTTACAGGTTCCTTTGGATTACTGGTGATAAATTAAGAGCTACAGCTACACTAAAGCTTAAGTAATATTATAACAACAACACACTAAAGCTGACTCCCACCCACCTACACACACACACAGAGGCACACTAACAACCACTTGCCCGCTGTAAGCCCGGCCGCCTGGCTGATAGACAAGCCCGTCGAACAGAAATACAGGGGAGTAAAAGATAATACGGTCGTGATGAAAAGAAAAGGGGAAAAAAACCCAAGAATATACTCAGGGAAGCATAGAAATGCACCTGAGGAGAAATGTGAAATACACCTGGGGAGGAAAAGTATATCACTCAGCGTGAGCTGAGGTAAATAATCTTACCCACGAGGCGTCCCGAGTGGGGGCCATGGAGAAGGAGCAAATTCGTCAATCCATCCAGTTGTCGGTATGGTTATGAGATGATCCTGTCTCCATTTTTGGGCCGAGATTGGGGTGATATTTATACTCAAATTTTACATTACATCACCAGGGTATATGTGCAGGTGGGGATGACTGTAGACAATCTTATCGCTTATGTTAATGTCACAAAGTCTGTTAATTTACACCTGCATGGTGGAGGTAATGGCTCCTTTGTTTTAGGCAGAAAAATGGGGGACTGGGACCAGGGCCATCTTGTGACCTTTCACGTTCCTCCAGGCATCCAGATAACACCATCTTGTGATGGTTGCCACCTCGACCAGTGCTGAGTTTCGTGCTTCCAGGCATGCAGCTACGTGGTGTATGTGACTTGGACTTTTGTCATTAACCTTGCTCTCTCTACACATACTCATGCTGATAAATTCTGATTTTTGTCTTTAACTGTCTCTTGTATAAGACTAAATAATTCAGATATCTTTAGTCTCTCATTGTAAGGTATTATTCCACTCTACATTTTCTTGTACCTCGGTTTCTCAGTTCTATAAGCTATTTTATTACTCTTTTTTGAAGTGTGAGTTCTAGAACAGGGGCCTGTGATATTGTGTTCCATAGTAACGCTGGACTTACCTGGGCTACAAAGATGATTAGAGGGCTGGAGCACTTCTCCTGTGAAGACAGGCTGAGAGAATTGGGCTTGTTCAGCCTGGAGAAGAGAAGGCTCAGGGAAGACCTTATTGTGGCCTTCCGGTGTCTGAAGGGGGCCTACAGAAAGGCTGGGGAGGGTCTCTTCACAAAGGCCTGCAGTGGTAGCACAAAGGGTAATGGGTTCAAACTAGAAGAGGGGAGATTTAGATGGGAAATTAGAAGGAAATTCTTTGCCCTGAGGGTGGTGAGACACTGGAAAAGGTTGCCCAAGGGGGTTGTGGATGCTCCATTACTGGATGTGTTCAAGGCCAGGCTGGATGGGGCCTTGAGCAACCTGGCCTAGTGGGAGGTGTCCCTGCCATGGCAGGGAGGTTAGAACTAGATGATCTTTGAGGTCACTTCCGACTCAAACCATTCTCCAATTCTATGTCTTTTAGGCTCATAAGTAGGTTGAAAGTCATTGAAGTCCATGTTGCCTGTGTGTGTGTGTTCCCTCTGACCATTAGTTAGTCAGTCAACTGGCTCTTGGGATGAGGCAGCTCAGTTGTGAAAGAGGTGTTAACTTGCATGTGTGCCCTGCCTCCAAACAGGGAGGGCATGACAGCAGTGGCAAGCTCCAGAGGTAATGAGAAATGCTTACTCCTCATAAATAGGCTCGATATTTTGGGGTTTTGTGGGTTTTGTTTGGGTTTGTGGTTTTTGTTTGTTTGGATGTTGTGATGGTTTTTTTTTTTTTCCTCTTAATCAGCAGTAGGAATGTAGAATCTCTTGACCAGTGTTCAAAAGCTATCGGAGTAAATGGTTTATAGGAAATTTGTTGCCTATTTTGTGGTGCTGATCCTCCAAAGCGCAGAGAGCACCAAGTAAGGAACACAAAAGCCTCAGCTTTCAGTGCCTTCAATGTGATCTGAAAACTATCATAAGGAGGGAGTTGGAGCAGTGGCTAAAGCAGTAACTCAATGGCAGTGCTAGAATATTGCCCACTGTGTTCTAAGCAAGTGCTCTACAAATGTGGTGTGCATCTGCTCTTGCCACCTTAGCTCTGGGATGTATAAATTCAGTAATGATCAATGAATCTGCTTTTATATAAGCAGGATTTTTTATTTTTAGAAAGAATCTATAAAGACTGTCTCAAACATTTGCCTGCATCTATGTCTAAAAGGTCACATAAGCTGGTTAACAATGTTTGTATAGACAATCGGTGACATAAGAACTATTTCAGGGTTACATGTTAGTGTTCCACCTACGATGTAAGCCAGATGCTGTTTTTTCTCATGCAGGTGCTTATAAAGTTTGTCTCTTCCTAATTTTTCCCACCTTTTATTATTTTATGCTTTTTCCATTTGCTACAGTTGCACTCTTCTGATTTAGTGCCTTATTTGGTTTGGAAATGCTCTTAACTAGCAGAGCAAGTCAAGAGTGCTTGTTTTTGCATCTGGGTATTACACGTTTAATATTCAGACTTGGAACATTCTCCAAGAAGATACCAGTAAATAAAAAATGTTAGAGAAAAGTCTGGATGTTAGAGATAGAACATACTACTTTAGGTACCAAACAACTCAGTAAAATTGTTTTCTTCTATGCAAAGTGACTCTAAAAATATTACTCTAAATCTGTTAATGCTGCAATACCTTTAGATCACAAATGTCTAGTCTGAGTACAAATGTGTGGGTTTTTTTTTTTTAAATTGCCTTTTAATATTACCCTGAAGCTAAAACAAGCCACTGTTTTCCTTTGTTGTATAGCATAGTTTATATTTATGTGGTTAGGCATCTTCTGTGCATTTGCTTTAATGGAGGTTTGCAAGGGCTTCCCTTTTCTTGCTTTGCAGTGCATGTTGCATATGGAGCATCCTCTTGAGATTCTGTAGATGAAAGGAAATAGAAGGATAGGACTGAGGCAGCATTTTTTTTTTCCTTCCCTCAGTTTAAATTCTGCCATTTTTTGCATCATCTTTCTAGCACAGAGTCATCCTTTTTGAATGTTTTTTTTTCTAATTTGAATTGTGTTATTTTGTCTAAAATTATTTAAAAATAAAATAACATTAGAAGACTGAAATTAGGAGAAAACCCAAACTTAACTATTTTTACTTGCTTAATTATTAGGACTGGGTAGAACTTTTTGTATAGTCTGTTTCAAAATCCTTCCTCTTCAATTGCTTTTTTTTCTGATGTATTGTTGGTTTTATTCCAAGCAGCAGGGTAAAAAAAAATCACATTTTAAAAATAGGAAAATGTGTTTTTTAGAACGCTAAGATTAATAGCTGAAATTAAAGTCAGTTTTGACACTTGAAACGTCTTTTAATACCTTTTCCTTTGAAACTGCCTGCATTTCAAGAAGGGAGTGCATCTTTAATTTATTAGGATGTTGCATGCATAATCTAAGATTGGGTAAATGCTGTTTGAAATAAATTCTAAGTTTTGCCTTTCTGAAAAGCAACAAATAATTTTTAGGTGACTGTTTTGTGTGGGTGCTAATGATAAAATTTACAGATATCTGGTTTTCATAAAGTATCATGTAGTATGTACCTCTTAAAATCAAGTATATACTGTTCTTATAGTTTGTATGCCCAATACCTGAATCAACCTTTGATTTGGATGCCTGCTATGGTCAGTTCCTGCCACCCTACCTACAGACTCAGAGGTAGTGATAGTGGTGCAAAGTCTGGTGCCGGCTAGCCAAAGGGCTTGATGGAGTTTGACCACTTTGAATGAGCAGGCTAAAAAAGGAGGAGGGATGTAGATCAGATGGCCTTCAGAGGTCCTTTTAAACCTAAGTTATTGTATGATAATGTAGATTAATGGCTTCCTGATGTATCACCACAGGGAGGGAGGACTGGCAGGGAGTATTTATGGCTTGTAGAGGAAGGTTAGATACACACTCTTCTTGCTAAGCGTTTTCCAGCAAACTTTGGATTGCTGTCTAGATTTGTGCAGCTGAATACTGACCCCATAAACAGCAAAAGAAAGCAAAAAACCTCAGCCTGTAAGCATTTGCCCTGTGTATTGTTTATCAGGGCTGATCTTCATTTAGATCTATGCTAATAGCTTTTTTGTTTGGTTGTTGGTTTATGTCCGTCTTTATTGAAATTCATATTGCCCATAACTCAGATACAGACCTACATAGAGATCTCTTTGTGCTTTTTAGTCATCATCTACCTGATGTAACTGGGAACAGACTGCTATTTCTGGACTGAGAGTACTATGAGTTGTGGAAGAATTGTGATTGATTTTTCTAGGATAAAGAATCATTGAAACTGCAGGCTCTGAATTATTTAGATATTATACATTTGTGCATATCTTCCAAACTTTGTCACGTGTTTTGGGCCAAAGGAAGCTACAGACACAAACATGTGTATGCATCTGCTCTCCACACATAAGTGGGAGTCGTTTCATCTCATTTAATCCACTTAAATTTGATGTGCAATTAAACTTGTATTTTAGATCATACAGAAGCACTCTGAAGTGAGGCTGACACTTCAGTCACTTCACCATAGCAGCTAGTTTGACTTGTATTTCAGACATCTGTCCTAAGAATGAAAACAATGATCCTCTGCACTGACTGTAGAGGGAGCCATTAAAAACCATTTTAAAAAACAAAGGGGTTTGGGTAGGGTGAGGCAAATCACATTCACAGGTTTGTGTATTGATTTCTATCCCACTCTGCATTCTTAAACAAAAAAATCAGGAAACCATCTTATACTGTAAAGATTATTTTAAACTTGTAAGAGCTTCATTTCTGTAAACAAGTTATAGTTAGATTATTCACTAGGTGAAGAATAATCTTTCACCAGTAAGAAAATGATGAGCAGTTAAGTTGACACGTGTCAGAAGAATCCGATCTATTGAGTTACAGTCAATCTCCAGAGGAAATTTACTGAAATCAAGGAAATTTTACCAAAGATGTGCTTGATCCCAGGATCCTTAATGGTGGTAACGTTAGTTGAGATTAATTGTGCAAAAGTATACATCTAAGCAAGAGAGCTCTCTCGGTGCCGCCATTTGAGGATCTGTACCTGGAGTTGATCCAAGAAGCATGTTGTTCTTTCAAGAAATTCACCATGACCCGTATGCACGATACTGCAAAGGTTTTGTACTGGTAGGGATCCTAATATACTTTAAAAAGGTGTATTAATGCACCACACCATGAGATGCACATGGTATAGTGCATCTCAAACTGCCTCAAGTGAGCAACCTTGGTTTCTAGTATATATGCCATTTGGTGTTAGAAATGCCTTTGTACTTTGCGTTCTGTCAGAGATTAAATTATCACTGTAGAACTACAGCCATTCCTTCAAATACATGGCTAGTTGGGCTCTCTCAGGGCTATTTGAGATGAATAGGAATACTGTCACTAGTAAAAAGGATCTTTATGTCACTAGTTGCTATTTTTGAGTTTTACAAAGGTTTCAGCAAGAGATGGTTGAAGGAAGGTGTTCCCTGACTTGATTTCTGAGAACTTAATCTAGGTGCCACAAGAAACATGTCTCAAGGAACCAAAAAGGGATCTTTATGGGTTTCTTTGTATTTTCTTGTAGCTTGAAAACCACCAGAAAATGCAAATGCTTCAAAGGAAATTGGCTTCTTAACACTCCCCCACTGCCCTGGCCTAATAAATTTATCTTCTAGTAGTATTTGTAGTCCAGCTGAATTGTATTATAGACTTCTCTGACTCTCCTGATAACTGCATCAATTATCAAACTCTTCATATTAGACATTTGCCTTGGGGCTTAACATTTAGGAGGGTCCATTCTTTTTCCCCCCTCTTCTCCTCTCTAAAGAAGGGACCTTACCTCTCAGTTTAGTTCTCTTGAATCCACAGTTTGAAAATCTGCAGGATTTTCAAACTGTTGGCTTTCTAGATTCTTCTGGGCAGGATTTGACTGACCTCAAGATACCTCTTTGTCGAAGGAGGCAGAACAGACTGTTGCTTTATTTTGTTTAGTTTAAGAATGGAAAGATAAAACTAGAGAAGTAAAAGAAGGAACATTTAAGTAATGAAATCTGAGATGCTAGCTTGTTGTCACCTGCTAATTAGAAGGGGGGAGAGGGAGGAACTCTATCAATTGTGCTATTGTAGACTGAGCTGTAAAAAAACCCAAATTTATCAGTAAGAAAGAATATAATTTGCTTTTACTACAAGTACAGGATTGTGTCTTTTTATTAAAAAACCCTCCAATATAACCCAAATGCGTGTCCCCCCCCTCCCCCCCCAAAAAAGCCCAAAAGCAAAAAAAAAAAAAAACAAAAACCAAAAACCTGAATTGTATTTATTGAAAGCCACAGCATTTTCAAACATAAAAGTAAGGGAAATGTTAGAAACCTCTATCTCAGTGCCTAGATCTTTTGCATGTCTAAGATACTGCAAGTGGAGAAAAGAACTTATCAGGAAGCAATGGGTTTCCAGCATACTCTGAAACAAGGTATTTTTGCATGGAGAGAACTGTGTATGTGGTGACTTTAAGGAAAGAGTTGTCTCATGATTTATTCCAGTGTTGATAGGGAACTATTATGGCTTGTGTTCTTGTTGTGCCAGGAATCTGTTATGCTGGATATTCTACCAATATGGAATAAAAGTCTGTCCCTTTCTCAGAAAGTTCAAAATCTAAATAGTGCTGGCAAAGTTATGATAATTTACTATGCCTTGTCTGTAGTTAATTTTCAAGCATAAATATTTAACTTGGAGGTATTCAATACTTGAAGTAAGAGGAGCTTGTGCTCTTGCTCTCTTCATTGAAATGGACTTATTTTTCACATTGCTAGTAACTTGTTGCATTTTCTTATGTTAATGGCACACAGCACAAAAACCTCAGTTTGGAGGGGGGGGGACATAAAGGAAAAAAGGTCCAGTTGCAAATGAAGCATGGTTCTTGAATAAGATTTTTTTGTTTAGATTTTAGAAAATGTTTAGTCTCAACTATGGCAAGTGAACTATCTTAAATCACGTATCTTTTATGTGTGTGTTCTGAAGCCCCAAAACAATTTACAGGAAACATTCTTTAACTCTCTTATCTGAGCTAACAACTACACGCTGAGTTTTAGTCTGACGTGATGTTTAAAAATGTATGTGTATATTATAATTTTTGTTGTAGAAAAAAGCCATAGTTCAAGTTGAAATCCAGCTTTCATTATGTCTCCCATCTCTGTTTAGAAATTATCTCCAGTAAAATCTGTTTGGAAAAAAACTAGTGTCACTTCAGCAGTCAGCTATCAGAATTAATGTCTTATCAACTTTTTTTTAAAAAAAAAAGTCAAATGGGAAAAAATATCCAAATCATGTGAGTTTTATGTGTGTGCAGACCTGCATCCTCAAGGGGAAATTTCCAGGGATGTCAACTGAATAGTAATAAGGATTTCCACTCATACAAATAAGTGGGTTTATTTCACTTCAAAATGTTAAAGTTTTTGTGTGGTTAGCTGTTATTGTCCTTGGATACTGAAAGACTTTTAGAAAAATATATTTGCAGAGTGAGGTTTTAAAACCAAAGAAACACAGTTCCAGGTCAAATGGACTGAAGGCCCTCACCCCCACAGAGTGCTGAGCTTGCATGTAGAAGTCTTACAAAGTGCTGATGTAGCCATGATCACCTAAAGGTTTGAGGAAACAGAGTTTTTACTCAGGGGGGGTCTCTTTTGACAGACTAACTGATGCCAGAAATACATCAGCTTTCTGTGCAAAGGCCTTTCTCCTGTTAGCTTTAGACTAAGAAAAGAAAGTACTTCTCACTATAAATCTTGCCTCATGTGTGCATGGTTCCGGAGAAGTGTTCTTCTGGCCTGGTCTGAAAGACTGAGACTGGGGGAGATACAGCCACCAATCCAGGAAGTCAAAGGGTGTGTGCTTCATTGTCAGTATGGTTAGAAAGTGTTTTCCTAAGGTATGTCCTGAATATTTCTTATTGCAAAGCCGTTGTTTCTGCTTATGCACTGTGGGCATGGTGATAGATATTCCCTTTTTTCTTTGAAATAAAATACACACACATATATCTAGAAATTATATATAAAAACCATATATGTGAAATATATATAATTTTAATATATATATTAAAAATATATATCCAGACACACTTAAAGACTTATCACACCCTGCTCCCCCTCACATCCTCAAGAGCAGCAGTCCAAGTTGTGACATTCACACTTCTGTCACTTTGCCCCATAGCTCGTGTTTTCTAGGCTTTTGGTTATTCCTTGCTCTCCTCTGGGCAGCCTGAATTGAACTGCATCTTTCCTGAAGTGTGGAACCTGAAACTGCTCGCTGTATTTCAGCTGAAGTCCTGCCAATGCTGAGCTGAAGAGAAGGATTACTTGTGGAGTTGCATGGATTTTATACCTGTTCATATACTACATTGTGATAATTGCATTTTGTGGGAAGAAGGCAGTATGACAATATCAACTTCTGTTCTATTGGGGATCCAATATAACCCCCAAGGCTTTTCTGAAAATAACTTACACAGATGATTCATTTTGCTTAAATACTTTGCATTTGTCCCTGCTGAACTCCGTTCTATTTTTAAGACTTTTTCCTCAAATTCATGAAGTTCATTTTGAATTCAGATCTTGTCCTTCAGTGTATTTGCTTTACCTCCCAGCTTCATAGTTACCTGCTGGTTTAATAACACCATTCAGCATTTGATCACCCACAGCAATAAAGAAAATATTGAACAGAATCGGATCCAGGGCAGGCACTTGGGTACATCCATGTGACACATCCTCCAATTTAGACTGTGTGCCAATTATAACTACTCTCAGGCATCCACTGGTTTTGTATTCATGTTATAGCCATTTTTTTTCTTGCCCGTAGGACCATACTTCATCCTTGTGAAATCGTCATACAAGCCCTCATAAAATTATTTTAAAAGTCAGGAGACATGGCACCAACTGCTTCCATCTTGTATGTGAATTCTGTTACCCAGTTCCAGAAGGAATTTGTTTTCTTTGACAAAACATACTCATGACAGATCTGTCTGGTGCTGTTTTTCTCCTTGTCCTCCAAGTACTTGCTGACACTTGTTTATTTTACTTATTCCATTCTTCTGAGACTGAAGTCCAACTGTATTTACATTTTCCCCCTTCCCACTTCTTTAACTAGGGACTTCATTGACCCTTTCCCAGTCCTCTAAGATCTCTCCTGTCTTCCATGAGTTCAAACCAGCAGCTAACAGCTTTGAGATTGCTTAAGAAAGCTCTTCAAATATGCTATGATATTCTAGGGTGAGGTATCTAGGTAGTTGAAACCATGGACCTTATCCAAGTACTTTCTAACTGGTTGTTTCCCTTTTACAGCTGGAAATGATACTTGTTTTGGGAATTAGTTGTGCTAGTCACATGCTCTTGATGGATTTTTCTTTAGTAAAAAAGATCACGTAACTGAAGCCTTCTTACAATCATCTGTCAAATGCTTTCCTTTTTCCATTGGTTAATAGATCAATGTTTTCCACATTCTTCCTCTTATTAACAGACGATCTCATACACTGACTTTTCTGTGTGTATGGGTTATTCTTCATGTTTCTTGTTAGACACCTCTCACTTTAGTTCTTTTATAACTTTTTTCCTATGTGCCTGAATTGGTCTCGCACACAATCTTAGTAATGTGACCAGTTTCCTTCTTTCTGTTTGCTTTATTTCAGTGTTCAGTTAAGTCATGATTTAACCAGTTTTGTCTTTTATTGTGCACATCTCCCCTCTACTTTGGGGAGAGATACAGTTGTGCAACACAATTCCAAGGTTTGCATTTTTAGGATTCTGATGTTTTTGAAGTGATGGGAAAAAAAGAACCGAGACGCTCCACACTGGCATAGCTCTATTTTAATCTAAATTAAATATAATCTAAGCACAAATTCCTCTAAAATTGTTTGGCTAACTAGCGGAAGTCAAGAAACTCAGAGTTGCAATTCCGTTCTGTCATTAACTTTCCCACTTCTCATACAGAATTGTCACTGCTTAGGGTTTTTTTTATTATGCTTTTGAATAATTTTTCTGTCTGTCATGACAGAAAAATGTTATTAGAATGCTAATAGCACTTATAAAGGTATTAATGGTCATCACTGTATATTTTAATAGTGATTTGGGTAATGACCATTTTGATGATTTAGTCGTAACCTCACAATGTCAGGTATTTTGTGCAACACGGTTCATTTATTTTTGTATAACAATCTTATCTGACTGAACTCTGATGTTTGAGACATGTAGTTCTGTTGTTTCTGCACTTGAAGTAGTTCTGCAACTTCGCATTTTTTGCAGAAATGAAAGTCTTTCCCAAAGACTTTGTAATCAAATTTGTTCACTTTTCTGTTTAATTACTATCCAAATGCTTAAACTCATGATCCGTAGCACGGAAGTACTTGAGAGAGCAGAGTTTTGTGTACCAGCTGGACATAGTCAACAGTACAAATTGTTGCTAAAGGATGGTAGGGATTAGCAGAGTGGTGATGCTGTGGATCACAGAGCTTAGTGATTATTGCATTTGGGTGGGGGCTGAATCTCCATTTCCCAGTTCTGGTCAGCTTCCAGCTTAATAACAGTATAAACAAATATGATTAAAGTGATTTAGGTATTGTGAAACTCTATTTGTAGTGAGGAAGTTGAGTGAAGTATTTTAACTACTACGTTGCAAAATTAAAATGGCAAATCCAGTAGCTGCAGCTGTTGGGCTACAGCAAAGTTTTGTGGTGGGTGGGAAATCAGTGCCATAGGAGAAATTTAGCATGATGCCTGGCAAATTCAATATGAATTGTGTCTAGCTTACTTCTTATGAATTAACACTAAGCATTTAGATTATAGGGTAGAATTTCATTCTCCCTGAAATTTTTCTATGCTGTCTTTGAAAATACTTTGCTCAGTTTTTGAATGTACTTTCTGTGAAAGCTGTGGGAACTTCGCTCTTTAATTTAAACTAATTCTATAAAGTGCCTGTAGATCAAGTAATTTGTCATTGTCGTTAGTACAGATAGTCTGCAGCATCTGAGCTTTATAAAACAGATCCTTATCAGTAATCAATATTTGTAATATTTGTTAGTATAAATCTGTCATTACTGACTCACCTTTTGAAATTAATTTGAGACAAAGGACTTTATTATGGGACTGGTGATTGTGGTAGAAGAAAAAACAATGAGACCACCAGAAGTTGTATCCTTAACTTTGCTGGCACAATCAAAGTCAAAATGCATAGACTTGAATCCTCATGTGAAACCCAGTTAATAAGTGATAGTAATGAAGAAGCTTGACACATTACCAAATTGCAGAAAAGTCTTCATTAAGATGCAGCAGCTGTTTATTTTCTGGACCACATGGTCTAGTCAGCGTGATAGGAACACGATGGCGATGGATCAGCAAGTTTGCTTTTACTGGAAAACACATACGTCTTTCTCACCCACTCTAATTGGTCAGTATTAGAGAAGAGCTGGAGTTTGAGAATAATTAGAGTAATTTTCCATGTATTTGTCTTTCCAGCATGCCTCAGGCTAGGGAGGTCAAATAGATGCTAAAGAGAAGAACTGCATCTGGAACTAGTCTGAAAAATAAAAATGTATCACATGAGCAGTGCTGTGTACAATTTGCTGAGTGTTCGCAATTTAACTAAGTTTATCTGCCAGTTGATTGCCAGCTTCATCGAGGAAATCCGCTTAGCCTATGTGATTCTGAAAGCTTTTTCTTCGGTTTCAAAATCTGAGGGATGTGAATTAACTATTTCCCATTTCTTGTTTCTTTCAGCTTTCCTTTTCACATATCAGAGTCATATTACTCACCAGCTTCCTTTTGGCTGGTTTGCAACTGGGAGGTTTTTCAGTGAGCAGAGAGAAGCTCTAGATTTTCCTGCTATGCAAGGAAACTATAACAGCCTGGAAATCTTATGGCAATGCCTGACATAAAGTAACATCTGACTCTATCGTGTCCTTCCTTGCGATTCAGTGAGATAAATTTTAAAATCTTACATGCTTTCTAGGTAGAGGCATATCCTGTTGCACTCTGTCGATGTAATTGTATTTATTCTACTTGCTTTAATTCATTTGTAGTGCAGTCATTGCTGTGCTATCTTGGCACTGCACATCCAGCTATGAAATATGAATCTTAAGTAATTATTCCTGTTCAAGAACAGTTTGCCAGTTCCCTGGTTTTGAGTGTCTTTCATCTGATTTTTAAGGAAAACTGTGTGTCATGCGGTCTTCTGTTTGCTTTGTCCAGTAGTCAGCCCATCTGATCTATTCAGTAACATCGTAATTCTAGATGAATCTAATATGGAACACAGTTGATAGTAGGCTTGGAGCTTGCTTTGAAATGAAAGGTGATATAACTCCTTTACTGGGTTTCTACCATCTGCCCCTTGCATATACAGTTTTTCTGAAGTGTAGTCTTTGCTGATCAAATGTAAGGGGAAGCACAGTCTCTTCAGTGTGCAGTTACTTGAAACTGAACTTTGGTTTCATAGCCTGTGAAGGAATAAGATCTGTGGAGCATTTGGGCTTCATTTTACCTGTATCCCAACATATGGGCCGCAGCCAAACTCACGACTTCCCCAAAAAGATGAGTAGTCTCTTAAATCTTGTATAGGACATATCTGAACTAGACGGTCTTCCTAATAAAAGTTTGCTCTTGTGACTTTCTGTGGATTTTATGTTGCACTTTTCTAACATGGCTTATATTTTATTCTCTGAAGTGTCTGTGGCAAAATTCAGTTAATCTTTCATGAGTTCTCACATATCTCAGTTGAAGCGTATTCCAAAGAGTAAGGGAATCTGGTCTGAAGTTTTAAAATTCACTTACTTCTAAGTGGTGGAAGTTTTAATTCAAGTCGCTGAAAAAGCCTCATTGAAGAGGCACAAGTGACTTAAGTGTCTTTACTGAAACAATGGAACAATTGCACTGGCTTGAAATGGTGACTTTCATTTTTTTTGTGCTGCTAAGACCTTCTAAATATTAGCCACGTCACCTGACATATATTCTATTATGATGATTGGGCGAAAGTCCTCAGTTTTTGCTAAGAGATGCAAAACTTGGGGCTGCTCGGTCTTAGCATTCTTATTAATATACACTTCTAAAGTGTTACTCTATTGATTTCAATAGTTTGCCTATCTTAAAATCAGCTTATCAGGATAAGGAATCAGTTCTGGTTTCTAAATATATGTTGGTTGGCCTAGACTATCTGCACAGCATCCTATAGCACAGAAGCCATGAACTTTGCCTTTGTGTTCCAATTTCTGCCTCAGTGTACTTCTAGGCAGGCTGTTCTTAGGCTTAATCATTGGTACTGTTTGCAGAGAGAATTAAGCTCATTGTTAAAATTTCATTTACCTTGAGGTAATCTTGAAAGCATAAGGATTTTTATGATAGGACTTGAGAATCTCTTTTGCCATGTGCTAAATAGCATTGTGCTGCATGTCCATGTGATAAAGTGATACGAACTAGCCTCACTTTTTAGTTTTCAAACAATCCAACTCGCAAAATGTGTGGGTAAAAAAGAAAAAGGACAGTTTAATTTCTGTGAATCCCTGGGGACTGTACTAATTGGAGGCACTTCTAACAGCTCAGCGTCCCGTGGGACTTGTTGGGAGACTGTTGCAAGACTAATGATTGCGTAGTAGTATTACTTTAAAATGAAGAGTTTGAATTGGAGGAACAAACTGGTAGTAAGGGGATACTCCACATCTATCCTTAACCTTAGCTCTTGCTTTTACTGATACTTCAGATTTTTAAAAACGCCATTTCTCTTTTCTGCTGTTTAAAAAGTATCTTCGCAAATTTCTGTTTCTTTGTCCTTTTGCAGGTTCCAACTATGGGAGTCCCCGTCCAGCTCATGCCAACATGAATGCCAATGCAGCTGCAGGGCTTGCTCCAGAGCATATCCCTACGCCAGGGGCAGCTCTGTCCTGGCAAGCTGCGATTGATGCTGCCAGGCAAGCCAAACTGATGGGTAGTGCTGGCAACGCAACAATATCCACAGCTAGCTCCACGCAGAGAAAACGGCAGCAGTACGGGAAACAGAAAAAACAGGGTACCACCACAGCTACGCGTCCTCCCCGGGCACTGCTGTGTTTAACACTGAAAAATCCCATCCGGAGGGCGTGCATCAGCATCGTCGAATGGAAATATCCTTTTTTGATGTTCTCATTTGGAACTGGCAAATTGTCTGCGCGTGTCAGGCGTTATTTGTACGTGTGAAGAAGTCAATACATTAAGTTGAAAGGCACCACTGGGAATGTAAAGGACACAAATAGTTTTTGATGGCTTAACTGAAATCATTTATGCTAGGGGAAAAAAAAAGGTTTAGGACTGAAGCCTTGACTATACCTTTGTGTAAGAAACCACTAGAAGTTTAAATGATAAAGGTTAGGGGTTGAATTCGGCTCTCCTAAAAACAACTGGCCCAGGCTGAAATCAATGAGAGACGTGCAAGGTATGAGGCCAGAATTGAACTGACTCTATGGGGTTGATAGCAGCTACTGGCTTTCCCTTTTTTTTTCTGCAAGCACTTTAAGAGGTGCCATCAGTTAAGCAGCTCTGGTACTTTGAATCCTTTGCTTTTTTTAATTAAACACGTGGCATCACAATTTCTACAGTATGGAAAAAAGAATGGGACAAAAAGAGAAGAAAAAAACCTTACGTGAGAACACCCTCAGACAGGGCTGTTCATTATATTGGAATTCCACTTAAACTAATAAAGTTCACTAACGTGTGGTACGGCATGCTGGTTATCTAGAAGCAGAGAAAAAGACAGTTACAGGAATCCTGCAACATGTCCAAATGTAGTACAGGGCCAGATCTAGTAGTCTGAGCAGGAGACAGTCTGTGTCACAGATGATATATGATAACCACTGACACAGAACTGCAGAATGTAAGGCTCAGTGTTGCTCGCCCTGGAAAGGCAGTGAGAGATTGGATTCATCATGTGGGAAGAGCAAAGCCTTTGTCTCCTAAGTCTGATCAGAACAACCTGGAATTTGAGAATTTGGTGGGAAACACAAACTGAAATAAAATATACCTCTCTCACCTCCCCAAAGAGAAAACAGGATTAACCCTGAACAGTAATTGTCAGTAAATCACAAGCTAATGGAGTTCTTCAGTAAGTACAGAACAAAAAAGCACGTCGAGCGGAGGCAATACAGAACTTGGCAGTAGTTAATATGATAAAAAATGAATGATAGCATTTAAGACAATGTGATAATGTTGTTCCTTTGGGGGTCTGGTGAGATGTTAGAAAAATTAAAACAGAATATGAATATATTAGGTCTTGCTGACATGGACAGATTTTTCAGATGAAGAACTTGTTAAAAATGCCCCTGTCAATTCTTAGATGTCTTTAAACTACCTGCCTGCCTATTCCTTCTTTAGATGCTAATTTTTAATCCCCCAATTAAGTTTGCTGCTTTTAATCTCTTCTGGCATAACTCTGATACTTTAAGCATAAGATGATGGATGATGACTAACAGGATGAAGCTGAATATTAGTATACTTGCCAGCACCCCAGTAACCACATGTCTTTACAGAAAGAGCACAGAGTGATATTTGATAAATAAGATCAGCAATGAATGATGGGAATGATGTGTTGTAAAGCAGGATACGGCACTGCTGAGATCAAGAGAGGACCAAACAATACAATTAAAGCAATCCAAAGTTGCTGATGTTTACATTTTTTTGGTTTTGTTTGGTTTTAGGTGAGTTGATGGAAGTATTTTTTTTCCATCGGGACCTCTCATTGGACATATAGTGTTTATAAACGTGGAACACTTCAATCACAAGTGACAATATCAAAGGGCCGTGATACGGTGCAGTTTTATTCTGTACTCTGACTTCCCAGTTGCTAAAAACTACTGAGAAAAACTTAATTTGCTGAACCACTAACATCTCAGCACAGTCAAGATTATACAATTATCAAATGCTACTTCTGTGGTGTTTCTTACCCAAACATTATAGTGTTAAGAGCCTTAAAGTGCAATCACATATAAGAAAAGTTGAAATGAATTATTTTATTTTGCAAAGATTTAGCTATGTAATTTTCTGCTATATGTGCAGTGTGTTTGTAGATTTTATACCATTATATTTTTACAGCACAAAAAACAAATGGAAGTAAAAGAAAATATGCATAAACAGTGTTAAGATAATAGATGATAATCCTATCAAAATCAAAAAGTCTAGGAAAAAAAGTGAATAAAAGGAAAGCCAATGAAAATTTAGGTCTTTATGCAGTAAAAACTATTTATACAGCATCTAAATATAGATAGAGGTATTTGAGACATCCTGTTGATTTCATATGTAATCTACCTACCGTGATCTGCTCTTCCTCCATATTGTCCTGTATCTCCTGTTATTCATAGGTTTAAGCACAGTAGTCTGGTGAGCTTGGAACCCTTTGACTCTCCTGTATGTGAAATATGGAACATATCTGAGCATACACAAAGGTCAGGTGCCTGGGATTTGTGTATATCTTGCAGTCCAGCGGTTTCCTCCTAAAAACTTCTGAATCTGCTGACCGAAGTCATACATGTGTTGACATTTGACAGTGCTGCAAAGCCAGCCCCGTGGTAGATAAATTTGTGCTCAAATGCACTCCATGGCGCAGGTTATACTTGGCATTCTCCCTGTCTTACCCTGCTCCTTATTCCCCTCCAGAGTACTGGTGAGTTATCCCAGAGCTAGCCTCCAGGATATTCTTGCAGGCAAGTAAATGTAGACAGATTGTAAATCTGGTCTCTAGTCAGAGTTTGGAGATACTTCACAGCAGTTAAGGTTAAGGAGTCCACTGAATGAGATGAAGTACAGTGCCAGCAAATTTTTCTACTGAACAAAGCCCTTTAGTTCCAATGGACAGTCAGTGGGGCATCAAGGTTATGCATGGTTTCATTGTTGAACATCCCAAATTTGTTAGTGGGGTTTTTATTTTTGTTCTTGTTTTTTTTTTTCCCTAACAAAGTTGATGCCAGGCTGAAATGCCCCTGAATTGGTGCTAGTTTCTGTCATAAGGAACTTTTAGCTTCCTGGTGACCCTAATATACTGAGTAGACATGCTTGTTTTCCCTACGATGCTAAACGAAATGCACATAAAAGAAATACTCCCTCAATTTCTAAGCAAAACAAGTGTACATGATAACGTGCAGTATAAGCACATTTTGGACAAAGCTCTGCTTATTGCATTAACAAAGCTTATCATGATTTAAACATCTTCTAGCTGAAGGTAAGCATGTATTTCTTGGGCCCTTGCACTTAACTTTGAGATATGAAAGAGAGATTGAGAAGGGGAGGGGAGTGCAACAACAAGAAAAAAACCCACAAACTTTTTTAAAAATGATTTCAGGTTTCAGATGGAAAAGGTTGAGAGAAGCTAATCAGAAGAGGAAAGGTGACAGTCCTTCTAGAACAGGCTTCTGCTATTAAAAATAGTACAGCCACACTTGAAGGAAAATAGGGAGAATGCAATCTAAATAAATAGAAGAAAAAACTTTTAAGAAATCTGTGTTTGCTCTGGCACGCGACTGGCCTACACTGTTTTTGACATATTAGGAAGATTCTTGGCTGGGAGCTCCTAAAAGCACTTAAAAAGGCATATGTTTCTTTTCATAATATAAGGGGCTTGGAATGCTTTCTTTAAACAGAATTCTTATAAATCTTTTTTTTTTATTATTTGTGTGTGCACATTTTGGAACAATTTCCTTAACTCCATTCCTCAGACCATTTGAAATAATTATTTTACTGACTATTTTTGCCAATTGTGTGGCCTTAGCTATCTATATCCCCTTTCCAGAAGATGATTCCAATGCCACCAATTCCAATCTGGTAAGTCCTTGATGGTGTTTACTCTTACTATTTTGAAAGTCCTTTTTAAAAGTGACCAGAGAGACTGTTGAAGCTAGGGAATATCAATTTAGCCACCAAAGATGAGAATATCATAAAGTGAAAATTGGTTTTGAGTGCTATCTCTTCTGTTCATGTTAGCACCTGTTTCAATTGAGCTGGCTGTAGAAAAGAATGTTCCAAAAACTGTGGAGGTGCTATATGGGATGTTTTGGTTAACAAATTTCTGCATGCTGCAAAAGCGCTAGGTAAGTTTTGCACCACAGGTGTTTGTGAGGGAAATCTTTTAATCGTTAATTATATGGTCGCTTTTGTCTTACGAAGTGTCATTGTGAAATTGATACTGTCCTAATCTCAGGTGATACATGAGAGCACAGCTTGATGACCAGTTTCTAGGAAGTACATTAATGCTTGCATTTCACAGACGTGTTTGAACAGTGTTTGTGGGTTCGGGGTTTCTTTGGTGTGGGTTTTTTTTTTCTTCCCTCTTGTTGGGGGAATATAGCTTTTCATCTGTCACCACTGATGCTAGTGTTGGTACTTGGCGATAGAGCTCTTCATATAAAAAGGCAAGAGTGTTTACTTTTGGCTTAGCATGAAGTCATACCAAAGAATTCTGTTCAGTAAGCGCACAACACAAAACAGCTCTGGAATGCAATTCACTGAATTAGCAGAAAACATTTTTCTTCCTCTCAAACATGTGAACAAATCTCCTACTTGTCTGGCTGGATCAGGATGAAAACTTGCTCCTAGTGTATAGGAGTTGGGATGATATTTCCTGATTCAAATTTATGGAGACATAAGAAATTTTAGAGCAACAAAGGAAAAGAAAAGGCATACTTTTAAAGTGGAGATAATTGGGATGGCTGACAGATGTTGTAATTAAAATGATCCATGCTGTTCTTGGAAGTCAGTCATTTGATTAAATCTCTCTTGAAGTTGTAGAAAACAAATTGTGAACTTCAGGACTTTGCTGGAACAGTACTTCTGTGTTAAAGAACCACAAAAAATGAACAAAAAAATTGTAGTGTAGTGCTTTTCCACTGTAATTCCTTAAAGAAGTTTAAAAATATAAACAGGAGGAAATAAGTGATTGTTAACTTTTAACCAATCTCTATATTTACAGAATATGTGAGTCAGTCTTGTTTCTTTGCTCTCTCTTTGTTAGCTTGGCTAAGCTAACAAAGCACTATTTAACAATGATGAACTGTGGTGTGTATGTTTAAAACACTTCAGTATGGTGCTGTTCAAAAATCAGTTCCTTTTTATTAGCAAAAAGCAAATTCAATTGATCCTCTGGCTATAAAAGAGTATGTTGTTTGTTGCACGTTCTGGCTTGCAATGTTGAAAGATGGAAACAGCAGAATTGAAGGTCAGAGGACTCTTTGTTTTGAGTTTAATTGGGTGTGGATATTTGCCTTATTTGGTGAGGAAACTGCTGGCTAGTACTAGGTTGGGAGTATATTCATAATTGAATGAGGTGTTTTGAAGCTGTTCTACTAGCAGAAAATATATGTACCTTGTGAGCTGAGTTCCTATTCTGCACCTGTTTTCCAAGACATCTTTTGGTCAATCTATCCACTCATGTTGTTTGTGAGTAGGATTTAAAAAAAAAAAAACCCCAGCCAAATAAGAGTTATAATCTCAGGGAAGTTTAGAAATGGTATAGCCTTGAGGATGTGGAGACATTGTTGATGTAAATTTATCTAAATAGCTGTTTCACGGAAGAAAGTGGAGAAGAAAAGTAAAGTGGGGAGTCTTGACTACACTTTGTTCTTTAGGTCTTAGTTGAGAAAGTAATTAAAAATGGGAAATGTGGTACTTGGTATCCCATGAGGGGCTTGCACTAGTGGAATTAAGACTCTACACTGTAGATCAAACCCTGGAGCTCTGAGTGCTCAGTAGCCTTTGGTCCTGTGATCTTCTGTTAATCCCTGTTTGTGATTGTGGTTGTTGGTTTTGTGTGGTTTGAGGGTTTTGTGGGTCTTTGGTTTGTGGGGTTTTTTTGGTTTGGTTTTTTTTTCCCTCAGGGTGATGTACATATGTCTTGGCACGTATATACTGCTGTTGGGAAACGCACTTACTGAATATATGTCATATGCTGCTTTCTGAAACTTGTTTTGGAATTGTGAAGAGTTGTATGCTGTGATCAGTGAGTAAGTGAAGAGTTGTATGCTGTGATCAGTGAGTAAAGTACTGAGCGGTAGGGAGGGGAAGTGTAGAGAGAGAGAGGGGTGAGATAAGGGTGAAAAAATGTGTTGTGTTTTGGAATGAGATGAAAGAATAGATGAAACTCGGAGTTAAAGGAAAGCTATTCCAGATGGCAGGAACTGTGGAAGAGTGGGACCTTACTCTCAAAGAGCCAAACTGTACATGGGAGCAACTACAAAGAAGCTGGAGTTATGTTCCCATAAAAGCTCCTGTACTCATTGGATTGGTGTTTTGTTTTGTTGGTTTTTTTTTTTCCTACCTGTGAGCATGCATTTTGTGATCAGATTTATTTTGTAGCCATGAAGTCTAGAGGTCCAAAGGCTATAATCTGAAACAGGAAAGGAGTGTATGTCTGAAATGTGTGCACGTAGGTTAACAGCATACACAGATACTGTGCAGAAGTGTGAGTCTGACCGGATGTATACAGTCTTCCTGGCTCCCCAGAAGAAATTTTCACTTGTGTAAGAACTCTTGGTTCATTTCCATTTTGCAGTTTAGTTCTTTTAGAGGTAAAGCTACCACAGAAACCCCCACATCCCTGGTTTTCTGAGCCATCCTTAACTTCCTGAGACAAGATGAAACTATCTACAGAAAACAAATGAGGGATAGTAACTGTTTTACAAGGTCTGAAAGTGACACAACAGTTTTCCAATAAGCCGCAACTTTTCTCTTAGGGTCTCGAGTATTCCTTCTCTAAGGTTTCATCATAACTTTTCGAACAATGTTTTCTTTGGGGGCTGAGGTAAAAATTCAGTCAGTTGATTTTAACAAGCTAACGGAGTTGAGGGTGGTGAGAGAAGAGACTTCTGAACTGTGTGAGTGGATTCTTTCCTTCTCTCTGTGAAAGTAGAAAAATGATAGTTAAATGATGTTTTGATAAATAATTGCTCTTAATTTCACAGATATGATCAGATAGTGGTCAAATAGGGTATACTTACTGCTGTATGCCTTCCACAGAAGTCTTGAAGAGACACATGCCTCATTTGCCTGTACAAAAACGGTATAGTCATATCTCCATTTTAATAAACCATTTCTAGGCACAAGACCTATTTGTTATGATGCCACAGTAATTTCACATGAACATTGGAACTAAATACAGAAGAGTCACATAAATAATTCCTTCCTTTTTGTGTTAGTGAGAAATTGTTATTAGCTGTTACATATTACAAATTTAGGCCAAATACCACATGATTATTCCAACTGGTTCTCTCCAATCTGGCTTCCTATAATAATAATTATTATAAATGCTCGAGTCGTCTTTATCAGGTCTAGGGATTGTCACTTGGACTGTGAAGCATTTTCATTTCTCAAATGCACATTTATACTGAACCCCAGACTTCATATTTTATGCTCGCTGCAGTGTCTTTGCCGCTAGCTTTAAGAAAAATCCTAGAGTACTATAATGTAGGAATAACAAATGCTTGAATTTGGCTTCAGCAGTTTTTATGTTAGTTCTGCAGTGTGTTAACTTGAAAATTATTGAGCTTGCACAAGTGGAGGGGAGTAGTATTGGGTACAAAATTTTTTTATATTAATGAACTCTGCTGAGACTTTGCTTAAATCTACAAGTAAAGAAAGCAGGACGCTCTGTGAAGAACAGTTATGTATTCTTTTAATGCAGTCAGGAAAATTGGAGCTAGTTTGAGGGGAATTAAGGTTAGCCTGCCTGAGAGGCTGTAAGTGATATGGAGGCTTTCTGCTTGTTATCCCTGCAATTTCGCATTAGAACAGAGATAACACACATTTAGGAATAAAACTATAGACTGCCTAAACTAGGAAGCTGAGAGGAAAATGCTTCTGTCACTTCACTGGCAATTGCAAATGGCACAAGCCTGGTCAATGTCACAGCATGTGATAACATAATGAGGTTAAGACCAAGGTTTACAACACCTTCCGTGGAAGGCAACTCAGTCGGTTGTTTATGCTTTGGATAAATAGCAGAAGATTCCTTGTGTTGTTTTGATAGCTCTGCTTTCCCTCCCTTGTCCTTATTACGGGAAGGAAATCCTGTTGTACACTAGTTAAATTTAAAACCAGATCTCTTGTGTTTATGTGTGAGCTTATAATGGGATGTCACCTTCAGACTAATTTGTTAAACCTGAAATAGGACCCTGTGAAAGGAAAGATAGGATTTCTGCTTGCTTGTCAGTGCTTGTGCCAGCCTATGTGCCAGCCTATTCCCCTTTGTGGGAATGCCTGCCTACGGAAAGGAGGCTTGCCTTTCAGGAAGGTATAGCTGCTTTATTAACTGATGATGATGGTAATATGCAGTTGAGCAGGTGATTCCTGAACAAAAAGAAAACATTTTTAATCTGTTTTGTATTTGCAGCAGACTGACACAATAGGTGTGGATGTGGCTATATATATTACATTTCTAGATACTGGCATAACAAGCTTCAGCATTTTTTTATATCAGAGAATTCTGGAGTCAGCATATTGAACAGTCTCTCTGTTTTTCTTGTGCAAAGTCAGAAAGTGTTAGAGATCAAAGTGGAGGTGAGGGGGTCAGGAAAAGAAAGGATGGCTTTTCTGGATAAGGAAAAATCCTTCACAAAAGCTTTTGGTTTTCTTGTGTCATTGCTATCGTCCTCCTGTGTGACAGTTCCCAACTCGTAAGTGAATGCAGTAATGAGATATGCTAACATTAGGGGTGAGGTGCAGGGTGGGATAGACTGGGTACCAAGCTAATAACCTCTGATAGGTTTGTTAGCTTGGGCCTCATGCGAGCACTACTACAGCTGGGGAAAGTTCTAGAATGTGAAAAGTGAGGAGTAAGTGACAGAAGCTGGAAGAGATGAGCTGAGGAGGCTGAAAAGGGACTGAAATCAGCATGAGGAGAAGAAGAAAGGAGATTATTCAAAAAAATCCTTGAAGACTTCCTCCAGGAAGGCTGTGAATCACTGATCTGTGTGATGCTAAGGAAGCATTAAATATGATGGCATTTAGGTTCAACATCTCCAAAAGTCCTCAGAAGTCCTGCCTGTGGCAAGGAGAGGCAGATACTCAGCGACTGTAGCAGTAGTGAAGCACAGAGTGGAAGAATAAGTGTTGGGTCTGAGAGGAATACATTCCAGTTTGCTGGTTCCAGTGATGACAAACTGTGTGGCCTTGGGTAAATTGCTGTCTCAATTTTCACATCTGTAAAGTGGGTTATTTACTGCTTTCACAGTGAAGGCAAATAGTCAGTGCCTTACGTTATGCAGATCTTTACAAGGAATGCTGTGGAAAAGACTAAATCTGTAGCAATCATTTCCAAGCTAGTGGTCACTAAGTGAACAAGAAGGGTAAAAAGTAGGACAGAGGCCTCATTTCTTTGCCCTAGTGGGGGCAGAATTTAATTTCCACAGAGAAGCGTGTAGAACTGCATGGCCACAATTTGCTCATGTGTCTTGAAATAATTTGAGGGGCACTCTTAACTTCTGATGCTTAAATCTGCAGCCTTTGTATCTTTCTTTTACCATAGTGGTGTCATTTCCTAGGCTTTGTGAAGACAAAACTGGTAAGGCAGAGATTATACCTATGTATGTTACTGGCAGGACCAAAAATATTGGATTCCCTGAGCAGATCTCTGCCACTTGACTTGTCTGGGTAATCAGCAGTGGTAAGATGTGGTTCTCTGTGTGGGCCAGGTGAAGATCGGTTGGGGAAAATTTGGCAGATGGATTTAGAGGTATTTGCCCAGTGCGGAGGAATACAGGTTCTATTCCAGGCTCTGGAAAGGAACATACTTGAAGGGCTCCTCTGTATCTTTAGAAAAAAAGGCATTTTCTGGCTCTTTCTTCCAATAACGACTCCTTCTGAACCTCCCTCCATCCAGTCTATAGTTGTCTGAGCTGTAACTCTTCCTCAGTTCTGCCGTTTCTGCTCTTTTTCTTTATTAGATTTAGAGTACAAACTTCAGGTTTCTTATCTTTCTCCCATTTAGTGAGCAGTTTTCTGTCCTGCACAGAGCTTGCTGTTGAGTCCCAGTCAAATCTCAGCCTTCTGATTATCTTTATACCAGTGGTCCCAGTGTCCTCATCCAGTCTGTGCTGCTTATTGTTTATCATGTCTGCTCTGAGGTCTCTCATGTCTGCGTGTCCCCATTTTTTGTTGCTTTTAAAATTCATTATTTCTGCTTTGCCAAGTAGTTTTTCTCCTTCCAGTCCAGTTTCCATCAGACCTATCCCCTTTTCCCTTTTTTATTCCAAACTGCAGTCTTCCCTCCATAGTGGTTTCATGTGTTACCTGTCTTCTCATTTGATCTCAGTGCTATCCTCACTCACTTTGGCTCCCTGACCACTTATGTCATTAATTCTAATCTTAAATTCCTTTCTGTTCCTAAACCCGATGCTTCTTCCAGCTTCTTCTTTCTTGTTTTCCAACTCCATTCTCAACACATAGGTCTCCCAGTCTGAGCCTCTCCTGGGTTTGGCCTTAGGCTTTTTGCTTTTGAAATCAGTAGTGACCTCCCCAGAGATATCTGGATGCCAGCAGTAGAAATACTGAGAGTGCAGCCCCAATTCAATGTTCAGTTGCTTTATTCCAGCTTGATTCAGACCAGTTGAGAGCAGTTATTACATGGGTGCTCGAAAGGCCTTTGTAGCTCTCGCTCAGCGCTGCAGATGTGACATTACATTTTGGTCTACAGAAGCTGTAAGACGCCTGATTACTATTTGCAATGACAGTTTGGATGTTAAGTTTTAGCAAGTCTCTGTGGAGTCTGTGCGTATGGAGGTTTTTAAAAGGCAGTCTGGCCAAACCTAAGTGGATAGGCAAGGCAAAAGATGCAGCCCTGGCACAAAGTCCATTATTTGGCAGTTCGTGTGACCTCGTTGTAAAGAATGTGATCACTAACTGCAATAAATCAACGGGTATTGCTAAACTGTTTTGTCTGAAATAGCGCACAAATATTCAAACTGATACTGAAACCAACCTGGGAAACTGTAGTTTTAATGGGTAAAATCACAGTTAAAAGCAACTGAAAACAATATCTTAATAATGAAAAGTGTTTGATAGCTTTAACAGTAGTGCTAGAGATTCACCTCCATTAATATCTTCCACATTAAAATGTAACACGGTGCTTCGCAGAATCAGTGAGATATTGAGAAATAGCACAATAGGCTTTCAGAATTAAATAATCATATATAATGCTATAACGATATCAAGTACATTTACATTATGCGGTATATAATGTAGTGAAGAGAAGAAGATGAAGAGATACAGACTAATGGGGAGAAATAGGTTTTTTTCAATAGGATTTGAAAGTGAAATATGTCTTTAAGGCAGAATTCAACTATTCAAGAAGGGCTGTTCTGGTTTGGAGGAGTGCAGAGGAAGGACCTTTGTACAAACAGCTAGAAGATTGGTAGAAGAAATGGATATTCCTATGTGCTTAAAGTAGGACTGTAAGTGTAAGCTGTGGAAAAAAAAATAACTCTGTTACACAAAGTAGTCCAAACCACGGAAATAGTAACTTGAAATTTGCAGGTTGTGTTACTGTGTTAGTGATTTTGAAATTTTAACTATTTTCTTTGACTGATGTCAAGTTTATTGGTTTAGTCTAAACATTAAGCCACTTATCCTGTTTCTTTAGACAAGTCTGATTACCATTTTCCCTTTCTTTGTGTAAGCTTTCTAAATCTGTGACTTATCAAGTATGTTTTACTTTTTTTTTAGGTGGTAATTATTCTTATTTATCAAACCTCAAGTTCACTGTAGGATGCTTTTCTTTTTCTTCCCTCCTGTTCAGCAAACATAGGAAGAATGTGGAAGCAGGCCAAATAACAGATCTTAAGTACTGTTGTTTTCACTGTAGTCTAATAACTACCCCTGCAAAAGTAATAGTCTTTTAAATTGGAAATTTCCAGGGGAAATTTTCAAAATGCCAGGTACTTCCTGTATGTTTGGTACAAGTATCCTTAGTCCTCTACGTCTGTGGCATGTTAGACTTCCGTTCATGAATTCCTCAGAATCCTTTTAATGCTATTAGGAAATAAACATCTCTATCCAGAAATTCAATAGATGATTTGACATATGATCTCTAGATTCCTTTATGTATGGTTTATATTATACCACATTCCTAGATTTTTAGTCAGGCAGACTTCCAGTTGGCTTCACTGGGGTTTACTTGACTGTCACCCAAATCCATCCACTAATTTAGACAAACAATTGTTGGAACATTGGGCCTTGCTGACATCTCCAAAATCACTGACTCTAAAGGCAATACTCCTTGTTCTTGTGCAAACTAGAAGAAACCCCAAGAACTTTTCATAATTCCCTTAGAAATAGAAGAATGGATGTGCCACTTGCCAAGAGGCAGAATTACCAGAAGGGAAGAATGTTTTGTATGGTCATCAAAGTTTTGACTGGCTATTCCTCTTGAGGACAATTCCCATTATTTTCCCCCATGTTTTCTGACTCCTAAAACATGAGGGTCCATATGCCGTAGCAGCTCTTCAATCCCCCTGACTGAATAACAGACAGCTTGTACATCAAAGCAAGCTAAGACCATCCTTGAAATTCACTTTTATGAAATGCTGGACAACTTATAAATGAGTTTATCTACAACCTTGTGAAAAAAAAATCTCCTTTCTTCTTGTACCATAACCATGAAGAGCCTATACTTATTGATGGTATTTCTCTATTAAGAATATGATGTTAGAGGTTCATGAGCTAGACTTCAAGTAAGCAGCTGGAAATATTCCTTAACATCTTTTCAGTATGTTGCACTTCTGGCAAATGCTGGGACGTCAGCACAACAGGTTATCTCCATAAGACATCTGTAGCAAGTTCTGTTTCACCTAAGCCTAGGCAAGGGAGCTGGACAATCTTCAGACTGCTGTGTCTTTCTGACCTTTTGCTATAACCGTAAAAACCTGTGATGGTCTGTGGGACACTAAGGAATGCATGTTTTGCTTGGTTGAGACACTTAAATGGTGTATACCTCTTAAGTTTTACAAGCATGATGTAAGTTGATGTCTTGATGCTCATAGTGAGCTTATCCATGCAGACCTTAGGCTCGAATGCAGAACACCTGGCCAAAGGAGCATACCCACTCTTTGAAAACCGTTACCCTTCTGTGGTTGCCAGTAGTACAGTTTCTTTACAGGCTCTCTAACAGTGGTGTTAACACCTTTAGCCCCATGCACTAATATTTGGCAATGGCAGGAGCAAGATGCCCAACTCCCCCAGGATAAGCTTTCCAGAAGCAGTGCGTATGGGCTCCCCAGCTAGCTGTGTTGGCAAGTGTGCAACTGTTCTTCAGGCTGTCCTGATGATAAACTTGCACTGATGGAGAGTTTGGGGTTTTGGAATTCTTCCGCTTCTGCTGGCTTGATAACAATATTGCTTGTAAAATTTATATTTGGGTAACTTATGTTAGAAACAGAAGCAATCATCTTTTGCATGTGATTATCTTCATCTGGTATGTTGAAATGTTTTTCTAGTTAGCAATAAACATGCTTAATCTCTTACTATTACTCTTTGATCTGAAGCATGGTGAATGCTTTTTATGTGGGGATCTTAAAATGTTTTAGTTCTATTACATACCTTCAAATATTAAACCTCATACAAAAGCAGAACTTGCATATTTTTTTTATTACTGTTATCCATGAAAAAGCACTATTTGTAACAACACTAACACGGCTGTTATCCTTGTGTGGCCTTATTGTTTGTTACAGTCACTTTAAAACAAGAATCCCTGTTTAAGTGAGATTATACAGCCAAACATGTGGTCACAAAAGATTTTTTTAAAGATCTAGTTGCATAATTGTTTCACAATCTAAACTTGTATTTAAAAACAAACAAACAGAAAGCTTCTCCTCATTACGGTCATCAAGATAATGTCTCTATCTGAACAAAAGGCACATCAATGCCTTTCAGGAGTAGTTGGCTGAGATGAAAGACGGCAAGATGAAACAACATGGAAGAGAACAGCTCCTATTCACCTCCTTTAGCTGTTAATGCTAAATCATAACAATGGGAAGCTGAGATCTCAAGCACACATAAAATTTGTGCAACTGTAGTGACAGATATTGGGGCATTTAACTGTTAAGGATTGTTTTTCTGTAGAACAAGGAAGTCTGCTGCCTCTGTTCTTTAAAGCCACTACTTGAAACAACGGGAAGGAAATAGAGGATTTCCAGCTCCCCTCAGGTGCCTCCTGAGTCCAAGAAGCTAAGTAAGCATTTGCTTCTGTACATACTGAATAATCATGCACAACTATAATAATAGTGGTATTGTATCTTCATCTGGAGTTTTCCATTAAATCCAGTGTTGTATGTCAAAGTAGAGAGAATAGTAGGCAAAAGTTGCTATCTTCGTGTAGATATCTGGGCTGGATGTACAGCTGAGATTGCACTGATTTTTACCAGTAAGAAACTGGTAAACCTCCTTCAGACTAAACAACTTGTATCCTAATTTTTATAAGTCATTAACCAGGATTTATTCTTCCCTTATTCAACCTGAACCAAGTTTTAGCTGTGAGTCAAGTCACTGACTTTTTTTATAGCTCTTATCTTATTTAACATTTTCACTGTGTCCTACTTCTTATTTGACAATTATATAATTTTATCCATCTCAAGGGTGTGAAGCTTTCATCCTGACATAAATAAATTCTTGTTTATAGCAGTTCGAACTGCAGCAGTACCTTTTACTTACTCAAATTAAATGTTTAACACTATTTACAACACACTTAAAAGTGAGATTTTAGTTTCAGCCTTTTATTTATATGTTGAATATAAATATTATTGTCAAAGTCCTATTTTATCTCCAATTTTCATTATCCTTGTGATAAAACCAGCACTGCTGCTACTTTGTTTTCCTTTTGAAGCATTGGGCTGTTGCATGCAAATACTCAACAGTCCATAGAAGAAAAGGAAGAAGCAGATGAATTAAAGTTAAATGTTCTAGCCTTTCAGAGGTTATGAAATATTAGAATGTGTTTGAGTCTTTCTGGATGATCTTTCTGTATGGAAATGTTATGGAATGAAGGAAACAAAGGAAGAAAAATGCATATGTTGAAATGTATTTGTAACTCTCAAAAGGTCTAATTCTGCTAAGTTTTGAGCATGTACATACCAGTTACCTTACAGAGGATGTGGCTACATGAGGGACATAGCATTTTAAAGGTTGAAAGATCAGGAGCTGATCTAGGGAAAATGCGATGCAGTATTTGAGAGAAGTAAGTGCTGATACAACTATGGAAATATTTCTGATAAATATCTCTTGAAATAAATTCAGCCCTGGCTGACAGCTCCTTTTGGAAATGTTTACCTTTGCTTTCATATTCCAATACTGTATTGAAAAAGGATACCACAGAGATATTGATCTGCCTTTCAGAGGAAGAGATCACAGCTTGTATTCCAACTGCTGCTCATGTGCTCCTCTGCTCTATTCATCTTGGTTACTCAAGTCATTTTCTGTGGTAGGCAGGTGATGTTGTTGGGCTCCGGTATGAATCTAAAGCAGTGTGTTTAAAACAGTCAGTGTCTTTTGTGGTTCATTCCTTCCCTCCACCATCCAGACCTGAGCTAACATGGCTCCCATCCTGTGTGCCTGCTGCTGCTCTTCAACAAAATACAAAGAAAGGTTTCATTGGGTGGTAACTTATTATAGCCTATACATATTTCCTTTTCTTAAAAGAATAGTAATTTCCAAGGAGGGATTTTTGAATCCCTGGTGCTTCAGTATGTCTTGGCATTTTTAAAGAGCTTCTGTTGAACTAAGACATTGGAACGGAACTTGGGAAGAGCATGGTGCTACCTTTGCTAGGATCCACTTCTGAGATCTTCCTGGGGGCCAGGGTTATGGATGTTTCTGGATGGCACTCGTAGCAACTCACCACTGAAAGGCCTTATCCCTGTCATTCCCCATCTTTAACAAAAGCACACGCTCGTACTGACACAGACGTTCAGGGTAACAGGCACCAGTCTGGAGGCTTCTCCCTTGTCTCTGCATGCAGACACAGCAGCAGCTGCGTGTGTAGGAGGAGTGCCTTTTCCTCTTCCTTGCACCTTCCCTCCTGTCTCACTGGGATGGGTAGCAGGTCCGTTTGACAGTCTGTGCAGGAAAGGAGGCTGTTCTGCTTTTGAAATAGTGGCAGAGCAGGTAAGGCCTTTTGCTGTTCTCCCATGGGTGACTGTTTTAAGCTTTGAGCAGGAGGGTGTTGAAAATTGCCTCCAATCGATGCATCTGCATATATGGACAGAGGGGCCGAACTCAGCAAATACAGTGAGAACCATGTTACTTGGTGTGCCTCTGGCTGTAGAAACTGATGTGCCTTTACTGCTCCACCTCGGAAGGCAAACTGGGCTCAGCAGAGCCTTTGACCTTTTGAAAGCATAAAAATCCATAGGGAGCTGAAAATGATTTCTTTCTCGTTAAACTGCTCAAAATAAAGTGGCCTATGACCCCTTGGAAGTATGTCTGATCCTGTGGGACTAGGGAAAGACCAAACTAGACCATAGCAGAGCCCAGAGGTAAGCACAAACTTGAATTTGGAGGCAAACTCCAGAGGTCAGACTGTATTGTAAAGTGGGAGGTGGTGATTTCAAGCATCTAGTCTTGCTTTCCACTGGTCATATAAGTTCATGCAGTAATTCCTCTATGAAGAATAGGGAAGATAGGTATAGCACATTTGTAAGGAAATGTGTGTATTCCACATTTGTGGAAAAAGATAGAGGTTTTTTAAATCCTCCATACATTCTTTTGCTACTATACAAATTTACAGCAAGAATAAAAACGTCTCTTTTAACTCGATATAAATTCTGGCAGATTGTGCTTGAGTCATGGCTCAGTTGTCCCTATTATAAAGACCATTGCTTTTTCTGTTTTCACTATTTCCTGATGATAGTTCTTACTGTTTTTTTGTCCTGACAATACTCATCAGCATAATCTTTGAAGGATGGACATTGGAGGTAGATAAAGTTTTCAATATTGCTCTCACTAGCACAGCTTAGAAAGTTAATAACTCTTTTTCTGGTTCAGTTTTTCCTGTTTGGGCATTCTAGAATTTTATTAGACAACTTATCCAAAATCTTTGCTATGATGCTTGTGTTTGGTTGACCTTGGATGTGATTTGGAAGCAACCCTGAAGAACCGTTGCTCTCCGATATGTAATGACAGTATGATAAATTTGGCCTATATTCCTTGATCCCAGACACATGCCTTTGTTTTTGGATATGCTGAAACACATTGTTCAATAGTTCCCAATTCTCTGCTAAATACTCTGATAAATAAGTTTGCACTGCTTTACAAAACCAGAAGCATTCTGGTTTGATCTCAGTGAGTCTCACTTGTACAGCTTGCAAACAACATGTTGTGTTTCTTCTGCTGTTTGGCTACTCCTGTCCTGTCTCTGCATCTTCTCTCCATCTTGCCTGCTAGAGCTCCACATTGTATACAGGTAATTACACAGTTATTCTGTTCTACAGTCAGTAAATGCATGCTAATTGGACTAGAGTACAAGAGTCTGTGGGCTTTAAGTCTGCTGTATTTACTTGCCATATTAAAACCCGTTAGTTTAGATTCCCTGGTCTGAATCAGAAAAGCAAGAACTGAAAGCTTGTAAACAAATCCAGATCTTGCTTCTTAAGACACAGATGAGAACATATTCTCCCTCATCATCCATAAGTGAGAAAAGCGGTGATGACTGTAAAGCAAACACTGAGGGGAAAATGGCTCATAGAATAATGTACAGAAAAAAAGCATCAAGTGAATTTTAAAAAGCCTTCATGTTATGCTTGGCCAACAAGGGTTGTATAACAATTTGTCCAGATATTTAATGCCAGAAAAAGAAATTGTTCCGGCTTCAGGATATTTGCCATTTTCTTTACAATAGTGAAATACTGTATACAGCCATAAATGTTTTGGAATTTGATCTTATGTCCATCAAATGACCATGCTCGAGGTATTTATTGATGAGGTTGGATAAATCCTAGCTGAAGAGAACAGCACTTGTCATGGAGTGAGTAAAATCCTGGGCATGATGCCAGCCTCTCAGGGACAATTTTGCCTTGATGGCATATAGTGATTTAAACTTGTCTTTGCTTCCATCACTGAGTGCTAGAACAGGGAGGAGAGAGGAAAGAGGAAAGCAAAAACACTGTATTCTCACAGGGATGTTATTTACTTACAAATTCTTCTCATTGCCTTACCATTTTTTGGGGGGGGGAAGTAGATTCCTGACTTCACTTGAAATTCACCCTAAATTAATTTTTTCATGCTGAAATTCTCGTGATCTTGTGACAACAGAAGCCAGTTTATGCTAAATAATCTTAGACTGGACTGCTGATAAATAAGGTGAGTTCTTAGTAGAATTTTTCGTGCTACTCAGTGATGTTTTGTTTCAGTGAGCAAAAGCTCATATTCCAGTCTGCTTTCAGTGAATCATAGAGAAGTTTATACACTTTAAAGATGGAAAATGACCAACAGATAGAAGTCTTTTATGACTTTCAATATAGCTTTTTGTTTTGCTAGCTTATTAAAATGAATTTTTGCACTTGGGAAGTGACTGGCTTGTGCAAGGAGCAGTAGTTTCCACCTATTCCCTGTAGCCTCACAGGCAAATAGCATTCCTGGACAAAAGTTGAGTCAGGAGAGAGAAATGACTCATTCTTTGTACCATTCCCCTCTGACATTACTTCATGAACAATCAAGAGGTTTAGTCTGAAGTCTGACTGTTGTGTAAGAATGTAGAAAGTTTACATTAACTCTGGGGGAGAATGGAACAACTATTTGGAAGAGAGGTCCGGTGAGGGTTAATAGACAAACTGCAACAAGCTGAGAAAAATCCCTGAGCTGAAAAGAATTGAAGACTGGGAGAGTATGCGGGAAAGGTACACGTCTGGCCTGTTGTTGATCTTCCTTTAGCTTTTGATTATGGTCATTCTTGGAGTCTTGATACTGAGTTAGACGAACCCTTTTTCAGGTGGGGAAGGGAAGCCTGAAAACCAGAACTTTGGGATTCAAAATCCAGAAAGAGTCCCTGATTTTTTAACTTTTTTTTTCATGGTTTTGTGGCTAACCTCCTGCTGGCATGGAAGGGAAAGAAAGAAAAGGAACTAATGTATTTTGAATACCTGAGACTTATAATCCTGAAACTGTCTTTTAAGGTCAGTAGTCTTTGCCTTTTAGTGAATTTGATTTAACAGAACATAACTGTAAGTGAAGCTGAAGATTTTTGGCTTAAATTAAATCTGAGGAAAGAGGGAGGTTCAAGGCTGTCAGCTGAGAAGCTCATCCTGAGACAGTAATGTAAGAGCCACCAAATTCAAGTAGACGTCTGAAAATGCACTTTCCTTAAATTGCTAATTTTGTTGGTAATAAGCTTTTGCCTCATGCATATTGTGGACTTAAATCTGAATGAATTTGGGAAATAAAATCTAAATGTGACTGGTTAAAACTATTCACAGGGAATTTTCTTCTTTCACATCCCTTCACACTGGAGAACTCTTCTCAAGAACATCACTTTAATTCGCTCTTATTGGTTTCTTAATTAGCCTGGTTATCAAAGCTGTAAAGCCAAAGCACCAGTTATTTCTGCCATGAGATAATACTGTCCAGATATATTTTCAAGTGGCATTCCTAACAACAAAACTGAATTCTGTGCTTTCCTGAATCTTTCAGGATGCCATCACGGACTGTCCAAAGCACTGAAAGTGGTCTTCCTATTATATCAAGAAGTCTTCGCTCAGTAATTGTGAGAGTATTCAGCAAAAATTCTTCATCTCAGGATGGTACAGAGATGGAAGAGTGGTATTAAGCTGAGATGGCAATCTCTGCTAGAAATTGAGGGGGATGGAGGCAGATAATATCACCATGTCAGTTTGTTCATTTGTTTATATAGCCCTCTATTCAAAACATATCTTTTAAAATCTAATATTTTTTTCACACTGAAGTTAAGCAAGAGAAATTGGAAATCTTAAGTGACACGACAAATCTTGCATTAGAATCTTGGCAATGTAGAGTCACAAAGAAGCTGACAACTCACCATCAGACTTGTGACACTTTTTTTTCTATCCATGGTGTCCTTCAGTAGCTTTATTTCAAGGAGTTTTCAGTGGAGAGTCACATACAAGGACTAGAAAGGAGATGGCAAGACCCAAGACATTTCAGCCTCTCTCCAAGGAAAACAGACCTAGCAGCATGGTCTAGATACTGTCCCTATTTTCATCAATTCCCTAGCAAGTTTGAATCCAGATATAAGTGTCCCAGATATCAGAAAAATGGATCTCTCTAAGGCCTCAGAAACCTTGCCTGAACAGAATCCTCTCAGTCTTTCCAATAAAGTTCCTGCCCAGGGAACTTTCTTAGAAGACAGCTTACAGGAACAGTCTCTGCTTACTGCTTGTGCAGAGTATCAACAAGTGCCAGCCCTAACCACATAGGGGAATATTCTATCCGTTTTTGACAAGGTGTTTGCTTCCTTTTTAAGTCTTTCCACTTTCTACATAGAGGAAGCACAGCACCAATTTGATGTTTTTCCAAGGTGGCTCAGCCAGTTTACTGACTGTGCAGAGGTCATACTGTAACCCCTTCTAAACCAGGTATGTAAGAACTTCGAGGCAACGGCATTCACTCTGTATTAGTAAGGAAAGGGAATTTCTCTGGGCTCAGGAACTAGCCTTTGCATGAGCTCTGTGGCCTCTAGGTCAGTCTCAAGTGTTGTCGGAATTGAAGGTCTGGATGCTTACTCTTAATGTTGGAAAATATCCTGCTGATTTTGCATTTGGTTTTGGCATTTCTCAGATTCTCTAGGAAGGCAGTTCAGCAAAATTATCCTGAAAGCCAATAAAAAGAAGCGGAAAACCTTTTTTTAGCACACTAATATATCACCAAGATGCCATTAGAATCCAGACACTGATGCATTTCCAAATCAAGATCCTTTTCTCTCTACACATGCTTCTGTAAATTTTGCTGTTAAATTTATCTTTTGTTGATAAGGTTTCTTTTATGGACCACTAGTGGTTGCTACTGATCTCCTGAGGATGTTAATGTAATCCAGTGAAACTTGGAATTGCAATTCTGAATTTCTAGAGGCAAGCAAAGCAAAACTGCCCTGTTACATAATCTGTGGTTGGATCTACTTCACTTCTAATTGACCGTTGTTCTCTCTGTATCAGCAGATGTGGAGGCTGATTAGCATGAACCACTTTCTGGATCAGTGAGCTTTTGGGAAGATCAGATTCGAAACAGAACAGAAACATAGGACCACATCACATAGGATCAAAAAGGTCCTATAATGACTCTTCAGGCCACCAGATTGTCTTCCTGGATTTATGCTAGGTTCAATCCCTATGTGAAAATATTGATGAAGCTGGTTTGTTTTGTTTTTTATGGCCTAGAAATCTGACCAGAAACTTTCTTATAGTTTATTCCTATTTTCACAACTTTTCTAAGTATAGAACTGTCATGAAAAAATAATCATCCAGTCACAACTGATAAGGAAACGAGTGGTATGCTAACTGTTTTATCACATTTGATTTGACTTCCAGCGCTTGAGTTAGGTACCTGGATTTAGGACAGACATCAGCTCCTCTTTGACACTTACTACTTCAAGAGAAAAATTTTAACAATGTCAGGAGAAGGTTACAGAACCCATAAAATTATCACCTGTGAGGTGTAATAGTATTTTCCACTTGTAGATTTTAAGTGTAAGTCTCATGACAACTCCTTTGTCATTTGAATAATGGTTAATATAGGGATTCAAAGAAAAGCGGTTCCGTTTTTTATTAGCAACACCAATTATACACTTTTGAAAAGACTCTGATAGTACACAGGACAAAGGAGTTATAAAATGGTTATAAAAATCCTTGAGTTGAAATTTTCCAGTAAGTGATTCAAAATGATAGCCCTAATTCAACCAGCACAAATAAATCCAGTAAAAATATATATGACCTAAATTATGTGAATAACACTTACTGTAGGCTCTGAGAAGGCTCTGAGTGTAAACACTGATAACCACTTTTTGGAAGATTAATTTAAAACTGCAGAAGAAAGTGTTTGTTTGCTTGTTTTTTCTCAAAATTAAATTATGTCATTAGCAGAAAAATAATCATTAACAATATAAATTGTGTTTGTTTCCTGAAAGAACTTTACTGGAAAAAATAAGGAAGCTGCATTTAGTAACATTTATCTTATTTTTTTTGAGCAACATGGAGCTATATCAAATAACACGAGCAAGATAATGTGTAAATACTGATTTTTGAATTGCTGCCAGTTGTGAATTGGCTTGCTGTTTGAAGTTCTCTTGATGCTCTCAGAGGTGCTACGTCCCCTGCATTACTGGTACAAACGTTTGTGGTACGGTTGGCAAGAGACTAGTTCTGAACATACATCAATGGTTGTTGTTTAGGTCAGTGCATCTGTGTGTGTTTGTGAGGGTGGAGTATCTATGGTCATCACTGTTCAGGTGAGAGCAGTATAGTAGCAGTCTGCTTCTGCCAGGGTTTTTAGAATTGGAGGAGTAGGTTGAATTTCAGTAGGCCAGAGCTGATTCTAGAAGCATTTTGTGTATCCTCATGAAAATATCTTCATTATAGATTTACATGAAGTCATCTTCTTGGGTTTGCTATGTTGGGTGAGTGCAGCCACACAGTGAAACAATACTTGAGCAGCACACAGCATTTGCATTAGCAGCGCAGAGTAGTGTACAGATTGATCTGTGCCACTTAACACTGTTAGACTGCAGTAAAATTATTTAAAGAAGAAAAGCTGCTAAGAGCCTTAGTGGTAGGTCAGACCCCATTGTGCTAGACATTATAGAGAATAAAAGATGATCCCTGCCCCAAATCTTTCAGCATAGCGCTTGGAAGAAGCAATCCTGTGTAACTCAAAACCGTTTTCTCAAAGTACTATAGTCTTGTGAATGTGAACAGAGAATGTATGTATCAATACAAGCTACTGAGTGAGTTTATCTGAGTATCGAGAGCTGCCTTGACATGTATCATAGCAAGTGGCATATGTCATAGCAAATTACTGCTTTACATGCCTGTATTTAAAAATACAAAAAAAAAAAAGGTGCTGGTGTTATATTCAAGCCATGTTTAATAGTCCTTTGCCGCCTTTTTTTTTTTCATCAGAAGATGAATCTTTAATATCTGATAGCCCACCGTAAAAGGCTTGTGCCACCTTTACTCTGTCACATTTAAATTTAAGGCAAGAGGCTGAGATTTGACAGATGGTCTTGCTTCCATGCCCTGTTAGGCTTGTTGCTCCTGAGGTTCCAGACAGGGACATGTGCAGGTGTTCCTTCCTGTCTCATTGTGAGTAAAGATAGTTAGGCCTTTGAAATTGCTGATACATAGCTGTGAAACCCCCCTCTTCTGTGTGCTTTCTGTAACGTTTAATATTCCAATCATCAACCATTCTGAAAGGCTAGTGTGATACACATGACCCTAGCTTGAAGTGAGTTTTGGTAGAGATAGGCATGCTTTCATTTTAGAATTTACATGAAGTATTCTACATAGTTATTCAGCTTGCGTATGAGTAGGACAGCATGATAGGACTATGGAAGAAAAAAAGTCATTTACTTTTCAGAAGGAGACAAAGTAAACTTAAAACAAACTAAACCAAACCAATAAAAAAAACCCCTGTGAAGCGGGATTCTGCCCAGGCTTTATTTTCCCTTTGCCTAGAATAAATGTACTGAGACTCCACTATGTTAAACTGCTGGCAGTTGTTCAGAACCTGTGTACCTAGCCCCATAATGGCTCACTTAGGATTAGAAGGGAAGAGCACTCCCACTATAGTTACCTAGTCCACTTCCAACAAAATTTCTACTTGGATTTTGTATTCAGGTTCTCCTTGTGCCCAAACGTCTTCATGTTTTTGTGATTTAATGTTTGGGAACTGTCACAACTTGATCTGATTAAGCGCTAAGAATTGTGGATATAGCCACAGTATTTTGAAATCAGTTTGTGAGTGGCTGGTTTGAGACTGTGGCCGAAGGGTCACCTTTTTTAATTTACCAAAAGTTTCCAATCTTGTGGTGCTGGAATTTAAAAATAAATCAGGAAAGTGCTCTAGTTGGAGAGAAGGAATAGTAAGCGTGAGGATGGTAGTCTCTCATTGCCTTCAGCTACTTTATAGGTAGATAACAATTCCAGATTGGATGAAGCACAATTTCTTATTGATAAAAAATAGTAAGGGTGCCTGTTAAGGAAGAAATGGCTTCTAACCAAAAATTTGGAATAAGCTGCATCCTTATTTTGTGGGACTTGCAGTTCTGCTTTCTCCTCGCTTCCTCAACCTCTTACAGCACATGGGATATGTACACTTTAAATTCTGCATCCCATTCCTGAAGTCTAAAACTTAAAGGGACATTTGTTATTACCCATTTACATGGTATAAAGTGTTGATGTAGGACCAGGACAGACAACTAGAGCTTTCTACTAGATACAGAGTGATTCAAGTGAAATAAAAGATGTAATAATTCAACTTCAGTCATTGTAGTGAGTCACTGTCCTGAAGACTTTATGTTCTGACACAGTAGTGGATTAAGGCAGACTCTTCCATCTTTTCTTCATGCACGATAAGTCATTTGGAAGAACCGTGCAGCTGGCAGAGAAGAGGTGTGAGCATGTCTATCTCCTTGACAGGCCTGACACTCTTCCAGCTACATTAGGTAAAATTAACTGATTGACTGGGAACAACTTGTAGTTTGTGCCAGGATAAGGAAGAACACCTTGAGGATGATTTACCTTTATTTTGTTTTTCACAGACTTTATAGTACATAACTATATTAAGGGTAAATATATTTGCTAGCCACACAAGTATTTTTGTTTTCTTGTGTAACTGTGTGCAGAAATTTGTGAAATACTTATAAAGATGTTAAACTGTAGGATTTACTGATAAACCAATGTGGTAGCTGGACTTCAGTGCAATAACACAAAGACTATTACCATTTAGTTATGACACGTGCTTTGACACAAGAGGCTTGCCTGTGGGAATCGGTGAATTTCCTTACATGTCTATACTTTCCATGTTTACAAGTTTCTAATATCATCCAAGGGTATGATGGAAAATTTGTGCTTTCCTATGTGAAGTGCTGGGGCCTGAGTTGTAGGCCCTGAGCTGGAGTTGACCTGTGAATGAGTCACAACATAGCAGAATGTTTTGTTTTTCTTACTGGCTTCATGTTTCAGAGGCAGAACCTGGCCCACCTGTGTCTTTGTGGCTCTGCCCTCACCCAGGTGTTTGTGGTTGGGGTGGGTGGGCGAGGCCAGGACTATTTTAACCAGGAGCTGATCAGTTGGAGTAGCTTCCTGTTGGGTGTGGCTTCTGTTGGAGCTGGTTGTATCTTGCTGAGCTCTCTTGATGGTGTCCTTCCATGTGAAGGGCCACTGAGGAGCCATCTCTGTCTGTTGTGTCCAGCAGGCGATGCTGGCACCACAGTGGGCAGCGGAGGAGCTGGGCCCACAGGAACATGTGGTAGGACTGTCTGAAAGAAGACTTCTGAGGGGATGTTGGTGAGTTAAGTGTTGGCCTGTGTGATCAGGCAACTGATGGCAGCATAAAATGATGATGGCTGAACCAGCACAACACTATGAAATTTCAGAAACTGGCCGCTGCCCAATATAGGTCATCAGTCTAGATTAATGATTTGACTGTATTGGATATTACTTGGATTCCTAGGATAAGTTTATTATTCTCCGACTTGCTCCGTGTTGGAGTAGTGAAGCTCTCATACTGTGGTTGTGCTTTAAATTCAGTAATCTGAGTATTGTCTTTGATCTGGAATATCAACATTTGTATTCTTGATTAACTCTTGACTGTACATTGGTATTAAGACCAAAAAGGAAGAATATAGATATTTTTGTGTCCAATCAGAGAGGTTTTTGAGCTTTAGAATGGGAATACAGGACTTTTGAAATGTGCATGGAGTAGTGTTGTGGTGAGCTTTAGGGTGCTTCATGACAACATTGCATTTGCCACATTACATTACAAAAGATACTGGCTTTCTTGTTCACTGTCCTTCCTTTGGTAGAGGACTGTAATGATGTCTGAAGAGTAGAAGAGGAAAAGACATTATAATGTGCAAGTTTATCTGAGAAGGAAAATACTTTTCCTCATACTAGTTGGCTTAGGCTCTAAAAGACAATTTAGTCGTGTACATTCCTTTTAAATCCTCACTGAAGTTGTGAACTCCCTCATTTCTTGTGGCAATGAATTCCAGTATTGATAGAAAATATTTGATTTATCTAGTCAGACCTTTCTACTTTACCTGTCAAATTTTCTAGCTGTATCATGAAAAGCAAGACATGTCAAATAAACTGCAAAACACACTTTCTTAAACCCCAAACCATCCGACCCCCCCCCCCCCAAAAAAAA
>VZZY01019311.1:166616-186972 GCA_013400335.1 Eurystomus gularis
AAAACCAACAACCCAATAAACCAACAAAAACCCAACTATCCAAATTTAAGTGGCCTTTATTCTTCATCTTGAAAGTTAAAGTAGCAGTTGTGTGTGCAGCACTTTTGAAAATGAAACCACTGCTTTAGGTGCCTAAGTATAGACGTAGAAGGCTAACTTCAAGCAGTTGCTTTGCAAATTCTTGGCTTTGGTTACAAGTATCGGTGAATACAGATAATAGCAGAAGTATATCACATCATGCCAGAATCTAAATAATGAGAACACCTGTATGATAATAGTTTAAAATCCATTATAAAAGCATGAAGGAATTATAATAATTAAGCCAATATTAAATGGCTGAATAACACATGAGGACATAATTTAAATAAATATTCCTCTGCGACATAATAAATACTTGGCTTTGGAGCACATAAAGGTAGAGGGAGGATTTAGAACTTTCTTAACGGGACTGATGGAGTTAAAAGGGCATCACAGAAGTTACCAAACTGTGGCAATAATGTGCCATGCCCTTGGCCACCCTTCTCAGCTTAGGAGGTAAGCTCACCTGCCTTGGGAATAGTGCTGGTATACTGGATGGTGAAATATGGCTGCTGAATCACTGGCAGACGCTCCGCGCGCTGCTGCCCAAGCTCCAGGGGCAGTTATCTGCGGTTGTCTGAAATGGCAAAGCAGGTCACTTGATGCATCAATGGCTTTTACACGGGATGAATCCAGGTTATTGCCTTATTGAACTGTCTTTAGGTTTGCCTTTGGAATCAAACTCTTCATCCTCCCTACCTGGGGCAGCAGTGAGCACAGTGCACCTGTCCTGCAGTCGATCTGGTCCGTGCAAGTCCCAAGGGATGCCTTTTTCTCTGTTACAACAGCCTCGTTACTTCTTTCTTTTCCCTGTGCTAATACCACTGTTGTCAGGACCACAACTTAATCAAATAACTGGTTGAGGAGCTGGAGATAGTGGGGTGATAACTATTTCTTATAATGATGGTAATCTTAACTGGTTTATAATGGCAGAAATTCAAAGACCAACCCTCTCTACAGAGGGCTAGGAGTAATTTAGCTAGTAAGTGAGGAAACTCTTAATTTACTAGCAGTGGTGTTTTGATGGCAAATGTGCATGGTTTTGTTACTGTGAAGCTTAAAGGAAAATAGTTAAAATATGGCTGAAAGTTAGATGGAAAAATAAGAGAAATCCTAAACTACAAAATCATCCTGGAGAAGGCCATATAAATGCATTTTGCTACAAGAGTAAATTGAATAACAAAATAAAGATACTAAGTTTGACACAATAAATCACAGAAGAGAACTAATTCATTAGAGTCTAAAAAAAAAAAACTTTTTAAAAAAGTAGAAATCCTGTCCAAAACACCATTAGTAGATTGGAGCACAAGTTATGACACAATCTGGAAATAATATTTATTAAAAGATAGGAGGATAAATACAAACAATAGAGTGCTTTGAAGGTATGATGTAAGGTAACTGAATATATAAATATAGGCTTCTGCCCTAGTAGCAGGTGACCTATAGAATTCTGTTGCAGAAAATATTGACAAAATTGCTCTTACAAAAGCCTTTTTAAAATAAAGTTTAGTATGGCCTCGTGAAGATAAAACTTTTGGAGTAGAGTTCACATCTTTTTCTGTATTTGCAGTTTGATCTGCTCCTTGACTGGCTCAGAATTGTTTGGAGTTTTTTGGATCAGGGTGATTACAGTTTGCCAATTTTTAATTATCTTTGAGTACCTACAGTAATAATAATAATATAGGTGGAAAATGAAAGCACCAAAATCAAATTGTAGTCACAGAGGCATTCTGAACAGATGGACAATAACTGAGAAGTGTGGATCTATATTCTAAAATCTGGGATGATGTGAGATATTATTTTATTTCCAGTCAGTCTCTAGATCTAAAGCATGAAAAGAAATGGCTGATATGGGTGAGGAAACATCATGCACCCACAGAAACAACTATGATCAAAGACTTGAACTTGGGAAAAAAACCCCAACAACCCAAAACAACAACAACAACAACAAAAAACCCCAAACTGTTCAGACTCTGAATCTATTTAAGGACAGAATTGTTTAAAGAACTGAAGTCTCCTTTGAGCCCAGAGCCTGCTTTTGAGTGGGAGGTTAGATCGGATGACCTCCAGAGGTCCTTTCCAAGCTAGGTTATTTTATGATTCTTTGATTCTCTCTGTTCTGTTTTACAGTAGGCACAGAGAGGTACATTTTACCCTAGCCTTGTGCCAGATGAACTCAAAGGCATTGCAGCTACTCTGGAAATGCCTCTTTGTATTGTACAACTTGCCACATGTAAGTGTCCCTCTTGAGGAGCATGCTGACTGACATGTGTGTTGGCAGTGGCCTGATCCCCCCCCCCAGCAAGGCAGCAAAAAGTGGGTAGGGTCCCAAGATGGTTGGATGTACAGCCAAGAGCTGCGAAGATGTGAGTGCTTCCAGGAGTGAATTGAGGATGGGTGGGTTAGGATTTGGATTCCCATCCTGCAGCAGATGCTTTGCAAGTGAACTACTGAGCTTGTGCTCAGTAGGAGTCTTGATTGTTATTTAATCTTCCTTTATTTCGGATCTAAGTATTATGAGTTGTGTGTTTGTAACTGTCAGTGTGTTCACCTACATGGATATTGTATCTGTTTTTTGAAGAGTAAGCCAAGATGAAATAATTTTCCTTTCTGAATAGTCTGGGCAAAATTGTTCCCACTAGCCCTTGATTTTTAATGACACTCTATGTTCATTAGGACAATATCTAAATCTGCTTGAAACTTGGCTTGTCATAGTCTTCTCTGCATTGCTCGGTGCCTAGCAACCATCATCAGGGCCGGTATTTTCATCCACTTTCCTTTTGAAGTGTTTTCCAGTTTCTTCTAGCTAGGGTATGAAATAAAAACAGCCTGAGAGACACTTACCTCTGTATGTAATGGCAATAGCTGATTTTATGTACTTCAGGGCAAGCTTACCATGGTAGGAAGCCCTTCAAATCATTCTTTATTATTCTAATATTATGATTTGGAATCCTTGAATTTAATCTCTCGGAAACCCTTCTGATGCATGTGGTAGGAAGATGCAAGAATTTGTGTGCTCTTCATCACTTAGAAAAAAGTCACAGGTCATCTGCAGAGAGGAAGAGAAATTAAAAAAATAGTCCAAAAGGTTCATTTTCCCAAAGTTGCTCTTCAAATGTGTTCTCAAGAAAAACAGTCTTGAATGTGTTCTACATAAGCGGACAGCTTGCAGATACACGCAGTTTTTCACCTCTGTGCCATACAGACAATAATCCTATTTTGTCAATATTAATAACTGCAGGGGCTTTAGGGGAAAATCTACTCCTGCAGCAGATGTTAAAACCAAAACTGCATAACCTAGACTAAACTACTTGCTTGCTTTGCCAGATTTCAGTTGGAAGGTATATTGTTCAAGTATCATCCTTTTTTCCGGTCTGTTAGGAAGGTATTGTGCCTGCGTTACTTGAACAGTACCATGAGACTCATATATGCATTTGCTAGTGCCATTTGTCTATTGCATAAGGCTGCTTTCCTCAGTAGTGGCTTAGCATGATTATTTATCTTGGCAGTAAATTAAAAGAAGGAGATAACAACTATGTTTGCTGTTTTCTTTTAAATCAAGTAGCTTTAAAATTGACCATCTACATTGCTAGCTGTAGCGTTTAATTTCTTTATAGTATAATAGCTTAGCTAGGCTATACTGGAGCTTGTGGTTCGCATAGGTTTGGTAGAGGCTGTTCAGGCCATGCTGCAGAACTCACGGTTCACTTGGACAATAGCAATGCTGGCTTTAATGAAAACACAATTAAAACCAGGCAGGAGCCTCTGGACTCCTGCTATAAGTTATTTAATTACAGTTCATGGAAAGCTAGTGAGATGAGATCATTTCTGCCCATATGAGACTCTCATGGTGATGAGCTATTTGGAAGATGAAATGGTTTACAAGTGAAAAAAAAAAAAGCACCAGTCTTGGAGCTACATCCTCACACTGTGTAAACTGGTGTAACTCTATAGAATTCAATGGGACCAGGTTATAACTGTTTGAAAACATGGCTGTCATATTACAAACAAACATGTGGCGCGGGTGGAGCACAACCTACCTGTAAGCTCCTCTTCCCTGGGCCTTTCCTTATTTTACTACTTTCCTGCAGTGTTCCCACCTACGTAGTCATCTTTTTTTTCTTTAACAGTCGTACCAAGGAACAAAATCTATTTATGCAGTTACAATAAATTTCAGGAGGCTGTCCCCAGAGACTCGTTGATGTAGCACAAATATAAACCAAGGGTGTATTACCCAAGTCATATGAAGTGTGCTGTTTGAGTGAAAAAAGATCTGCAAATATTCTTTCAGATGGTGACTGAACTTTGTCTACTGGAGGTTTGGGGTTTCTTATCTGATTACCTCACTTTCCTGAAACATTGTACTCCAGACTCTGGCTCAGTACTTTTTACAGCAAATTTAATGCTTACACCTGTGAAATCAAATGTTGTGGATTAAAGTCTGGCTGCCTTATCCAATGAGAAATACATGCACGTTATCTCCTACTGAGCAATGGTTGTTCTGTCTCATATGCAGAGACACTGTACTGCTAGTATGTATTTCTAATTCATTTGGTACTTACTGCTGCTCAGTAACATCCTAGATAAAATTTGAAAATATTAAGCTTATGTATAGGCAGTAAAAGTTCATCTGGGACATTCATTGTGTTTGTTTATTTGCTTTGAAGTACCAGTTCCATTTCAGAAGCACCTTTAAATGTTTGAAAACATTTATATATATATTGCAAATTATATAGCATAGATAATGATTTCCCTTGATTTGCTTGCAAACTGTTTTAGAATGGCCTACTGTCCCAGTTTGAGCTGTAAGGGAGAAGGAATTTAATGGTAGAGGGATATGAGATTATTTCTTTTGACAGTTCCATAGTCTGTGTTTCTCGGTGCCTGGGGAGCAAGGAGATTAGGAACATGATCATCAGAGTGTGCACGTTTTAAATGATGGGTGGAAAGAAGGTGGTTAAATTTGACCAAGATGGCATCATCATATTTGCATCAGGTTTCTCATATGTGCCAACTTATTGCTTGGGACATCTAATTTCTTATGGTAGCCTGTTCATAAAGAGATGGAGGACCCAAGGCAGCAGATGAGAATTTCTTGATTGAAGCCTCATTCTTAAGACAGAGAACAAACAGCAGTTGTGTCCTCTAACTCAGATCCAGCCTGGAGAAACATAAGTTTCTAACATATAGGTCACATAAATGCCAGACTGGAATTTTCTCAGTAGTGCATGGGTCAAAATGCCTACTTTTTACAGCAATGTATGATGCCAATTTCTGTAGAAAAAGCTTTTCAGATTCAGAGTGGAATTTATAGTTGAGATGAGAAAATACACAACCCGAAACAGCCACTGAGAGCTCAGTGTCCAGAGCACGCACTTGATGGGGATGATTCAGATTCAGCTCTTCAAACAGCTGAGCAACTTACATGGTGGCTCCTCTACTCAGCAAATGCCCCAGCTACCAGCTTACAGAGGCATTCTTGGCTTTTCAGCTGTCAGATATTCTTGGTGAACATAATTAAATGCCATGTGGAAAAAGTGAGGCGGACTGAATTCATGTCCATAGTTAGGATAACCACTAGAGGTGTGCAAAAGACATTCAAGCCAGGTCTGCAATGATTTACTCATAATGAGGTATCGGAAACCTGGGAAGAGAGTAATTCTGTAATCTAGTTGCTAAGACATTCTGTTTAAAAAATTAAGATTCACATCCTTAAATAAGCAAAGAGTTGTATTGGGATTTCCCAAGCTTGGGATGAATGCTGTAATCAGCTACTGTGTTACTGGTTATGCAGCAGGTAAGGGCTCTCTGGTTTTGACTGTAGACTCAGAACACCCTCATCTGGAAGAAGAATTTGTTTCACTTAATTTCAGACTCTTGCGTTAGGAAACCAGGGACCTATTTCATGCTTAGATTCAGGTGTTTGGGTCCAGATGGAGCATTACATGGTGCCTCAGTGCTGAAGATAATAGATGGCTCAACTCCATTTCATATGTATGTTCTTCTGTTGCTGCTGTTTCATTATGACCCTCTGTGGACAAAGGATGTGCATCTATGTACCAAACTACTTGTAGTTGGCTTCTCTTTGCAGTTCCCCATATAAATGGTCAGAAAGAATGATGAAAGCCAGTAATAACAGCAATAGCATTTGTATTATTAAACTGCCTTCGTTTATTTAGAAATGCCTCAAGTGTGTAGCAACAGGAAAAATTTTAGAAAAGGGCCTGTGTACATTTCACTGGGATCTTTCAATTACTTTAACCCTTATTTAATGAACTACACTAAACTAAGTGCTTAAAAGCCTTATAAATAGTCACAAAGATTGTAAGCAGACTTTTTGAACCCAAAGCAGCCTAATGAGAAACATTGATTTAAAGGAGCCGAATAACTTTGACTCAAATTAGTAATGAAACAAGAGAACACTTTACTGCTTCAATAGTTTGTGTGAAATGAGTTGGTGGCCCCAGTCCAGTTTCTAGTAAATGTTTCGCTGCTACAGTAATAGTCTCTCTATAAATCATCAGTAGTGCCCACATCAGAAAAGTCACCGCTAATATTTGACCATAATTGGCTGAGTGAATATGTTCATGCAGGATTGTCCTCAATGCCTTTCAAAGGAGTTTCTCTTTGCTAATGTTGAAAATAAATGGCAAGGAATCTGGGTGTTTTGGTGACTGTTGCTGCAAATATTCCTGATTTCTAATTCTATAAAAGTTTCATTTTTGTTCCAAGTAAAATTCAATGAAAATGAAGTGAAGGAATGTAAAGAAAGGCATTGGACTATACAGTCTCGACTTTCTCCTATTCTAATGGCTGGTATTTCAATTATTCTTATGCTGCTGCCTTTTCAGTAGCATGGACAATAGTAGCAGTAGTAATCCCATTTCTGGGTGTTCACAGAAAATGTATTCTGCAAGTCTTTACTTTGTTCTAACACTCGCAGAGGTTTTCTTTACCTTTAATACAGTAAACCTGTTGTATACTCTAAGAGTTGTTCTGAGTCAGCTGCTATTTCAAGTTTTCCTTATAAGACATACTGTCTTGCTTGCTGTCCTATTGCTTGCCCTAGGGAATCTCTACAATATGTTCCCCTTAGTGGGAGCTAGTAAGATATGCTTGGTCCAGCTGCCAGTTTGTCAGTGAAAAAACCTCTTTAGGGTCTTAAAAATCTGACATCTGTGTAACAGTGAGGGTATAAGATCCACAGGACTGTGTTATTAGAGCACGTAGGACAGCCATTACAAATAGGTGGATCAGTTCGGATAAAATTAGAACTGTCTCTGTTCTTTACCAAGTCCTTGAACTAAACCTAGATCAGATTACTTTTGAAGCAACTGTCAAGTCTCTCACAGATTTTTAACTGGAATCACGCATTCAGGACTCTGATATTTCCATTTTGTTAAATTAATCCACTTCTGTTCATTTTCGTGCACTCTGTACTTCCTTGTTCTAGTGAGGGCCCTTTTGTGCAAAATCTTCATTGTGGAAGGGTAGCTATTCCAGCCAGACCAGACATGGGAGGGACCAGAAACTTCCCCATAGAAAAATGAAATCAAACCAACCAAGTACAACAAAGCAAGAAATATAAATACCCACATCTGCCTCTTGAAAGACTTCCTTCTGTGTTAAAAGACCAAAGGGGTTTGGTGGAGGTTTGGGTAATCGGTCGTTTGGTGTACTTAACAGAAGCTCAAACCTCCAGTGGTTTGACTGTCACTGTTCAGAGTTAAAAAGTCTTTCCTTGCTTGAGTGTACTATGCATATCTAGTAGCCAGTCTCTTTTTTAGTGTGCTTCAGACACAGTAGTATGCTATTAGCACTAGCAGACAATTCTCTTAAAGGTCAGATGAAGTCAGAGAGGCATAATCCTCAGTGATAATAAAATAAAGCCAGAGCTGACACTTCAAGAATGCCAAAGAAAATGTAGTCTCTTTTTGTGTGCATACATGCACCTGAATCAAAAGGATAGTCTTTGCATTCTTTTAGAACACCATAATGACCTCATAAAGAGTAGACTGCACAGAGAAACATAATATTGGCTCTTGAAAGGAGAATTTTGTTTGGTTTTCTTGAAATGCTAATTAGTAAGCATCAGTGATCCACATGCTGCGGCTAGGAAACTGTGGCAGCAAAGCCCATGTTGGTTGCATTTGTATCATCTTTTTGCTTGTGGGAGATTAAAAGAAAGAATAAAATCATTGGAGATATCTGAAAACTAATTCATTAGGAAGGAGCTGGATAAAACCAAGGTACTTTTTTGTTTCACCTCATGCTACTGTATTTCCATATGCTGTTCAAGGTAATTAGTGAGTAAGACTTCAGAGTGGCATGATAGACGATGCTACTTTGATTAGGTTCTTTCAGTATTTACTCTACAAACATATTTAGTCTAATTGGGGCAGCCAAAATCAGAACAGGCAGGAAAAAAAGAATGTGGCCCAAAGGCACCCCCTGCACAGCAAATTCTTAAAGGCTGGATTTCAGAAGGCTGTTTTCTCATTCAGCACTACTGATCATGAAGTCCTAACTGGAGTAAACCACAGCAGTCTAAATCTGTCACGTCTACTGAGTTATACCATAGCCTATAATCTAGTTATGAGTTAAAAACTGTGGGAGTATCCTGCAATGTAGAAAAATAAGGCCTAGGAGATGCACTGAAGTGGACATGAATTGCACGTGAACTGTCTAGAAGCATCGGTGGAGCAGGAGTAATCGTGTGTGGTGGTTCTCACACTGCAGGTAGCTTAGCAGTTTTGTGCTGGTTGACTGTTTTAGAAAAGAAGTTATTTACTTTAGAATAAAGTTTGTTTACACTCCCTGGAGCAATAGCTAATACTATCTCCGTTATGGTAATGATAGTATGTACCTTGAGGTCTGTTCTCCTTTCCCACCCCCATCTAATGTATTGGCAGATAATTCTCTTCATAAATTAAAGCTGCTTCCTAATGAAGCTAATTTTTGGAAACTAGTGAAGTTCCTAGAACACTGATGATAAAACATTATCTGTAGGAAGGTAACTGTAACATCATGTTCATTGGTCACTTTCAAAGTCAAGAATAAACTGTATTATTACATATAATGAGACCTTCAACACTAAAAAAGAAAATAAAAATTATAGCAAAGCTGAAGAGAGCATTGGTGAATGTATATCATTCCTACCTCTTGACACAGATGTCTCTTATCTCATGTACATGCTTCTGACTTCCTCAGCTAGTTTCAAACTCATAAACTTCTCACTTCTGCACCTACATGTCACCATTTGAACCACAACATGGAGACATCTGTTCTACTTCCAGTGCAGATGCAATTGGCTGAGTGGGATGAAGAAAAGAAGCTCCCCCTTCAGGCAAAATTCCATTAGGGTCCTTCTTCCTGCAGGACTCTGAGGTGTGAGCTGACGGATGCTCACAGAAAAAGTTAAAAGGATTGGAAATATGTGTGAGCCTGGATGATGACTGGCCAGAGAAGGTGGTCATCCAAAGTATGTGGTTCGAAAATAGGCCTCGCAAAAGAACAGTGGATGGAACTCACGGAAGGATCATCATAGGAAGATGGTAACTGCAGCCTGCATGAGAGTTGTAAGATGTTTCAGTTCTTAACCTGGAAAGGTTGACCTTGAAAGCAGATTTGCAAAGAAATTGGGTTAGTAGGGACTTCTAAGGGTCATCTGGTCTAAGCCTACACTCAAAGCCGAGCCAGCTTTGAGGTTAGGTTGAACTTCATTGTTAGATCAGATTGCTCAGTGTAGTGTCCAGGTGAGTTTTGATCATCTTCAAGGATGGAGATTCCACAGCCTGTCAGTTTGACAACATTTGCGATGAAGTGGTTTTCCTAATATCTTATTAGAAATGCTGTGGTAAGGTTTTCTATATATGCAAAGTCTGGTCTGAGTTACACTCTGCTATGACAGGAAGAATATATATGTAGTTTGAAACTGTTTGCAATTTATTCTAATCATTCAGAACATTTAAATACTAATTTCTTTTTATACCATTTCATTTTTTTTCCTGGCAAATTATAGTTACAAAATTAGAGGAAATGCTTTCCTTCTAAATGATTTTTAGGCACATAACTTTAGGAGAGGAGACAAATGGCGTGTCTAAACTCTTAGGAACTAGATAGCTTTTTCTTTCACTCTTAGTCTTCATCATCTGCATGTTCTTTGGGGTGCCGCAATGGAAGGTATTATTTCTTAAAGAAAAGTTTGATTCCTTTTCATTACATGAGTTTTTTTATGAACATATAAGGTCATGTGATCCCTAAATTGCACTAAAAAGATGAACAAAATCCAAAACACTTAGATTTAATATTTCTATACTAATATATACCTCTGGAAATCATACTATTCTCTCTAGCAGCAAAGCCTATATATAGAGGAACTCATTATCTAAATACCTTTTCAATGTGCCAGGAATTAACTACCTGTATGTTTAACTCCTTTATGTAGGCAGTGAAGGACTAGAAATAAAATTTTCCACTTTTTATTTCAGATTATTCCTATTTAATGGTTTTTATCCCAAAGGTTTTAGAGGAATGTGTCACTTTGAGTTGCAATCACACATAGGTAAGAAATGCTAGAAACATTTCTTCTTTTATGTGTGTTTTGGGTGGCTTCTAACAATGTTTCATGGTGTTTCAGATTTTCTGGGGGGTACATATATTTGCATATGTATATATAGATATTTCTTCCACTTTTTTGCTTTCTTGACTGAGACTCTTCTAGCCAAATGGCTTTCCTTCTTCTACAGGCATCTTTTGCACCAGGGCCTTCATTTGCCCTTTGTTCACCTGTGCTGCCTAATCTGACTTAATTTTGTGAAGATGTGCCTGCAGGTTTTGTACTTCCTTAGGGAGTCCCTCCTTAGGGAGCTAAACATTCACTTCTTGTTAGTTTTATTTCTGTACATAGCCACCGTTGTTCTTGGATGGTGTCCAGAACATGCTGGATTCCTCCTTTCTGTAAACCTTCTGAGTAACAATAGTTGTCCTTTTTTTTTTTTCCTTCTCAAAATGGAACTGATGCAAGCTGTTTGTTGTTTGAATGATCCTGGAAGGGAGAATATTATGATGCTAAGTGACATTGCTTTAGGAGTGAAGATGGAACAAATAGTGTGAAATAGAGTATCTGGGATGATGGCATTCTAGTCATGTGAGGAAAGCCATTTCGTAGTTCAAAACTGTCTCAATCTTCAGCGTAAATGCATTCACAGCTTGAATGTTTCTGTATCTTCCATCACCTCTGTCAGTTCCTTAAATCTCATTCAAGGCTTTTTACATGTGCCCTGGAAATGCAGAGAGTTTGTATGTCTCTTCTAGACCTGATGAAATAACAAGCCTAATTAGAATGTTTTAACATGTTTGTGGTTGCCAGTACATCGTTAATCAAAGATTTAGCAGGAGTCTGTGGCCAGTAGATTTGGATGTGTGTAAGAGACCCAACAAAGTCTTATACTGTTTTTGCCTTTTGTGAATTCTTTTTTGGAGTAGGCAATGAAGAAAATGTGCAGAGATCTCAAAAATCTGATCTGGGAATCTAAATTTTATCTTCCTTTGGGGTCTGACATTTAACTAGGGAGCAGCTCTATTTCCATGGTAAAACACCCACAAAACAGGAAAACACTTCCAAGATGGATGTATCAATTAATCCTTTCTTCCTGTCAGACTCGAACATAATTGATTGGTTTGTAGAGCTCTGCTGGCCTTAGAGATCTGTTTCAGCCTGGAAATTGCTCATTAAATCCACAGCTCGTTTATGCAATGTGTTTTTTTCAAATAAGGTGTTCTTTGTTGCGTCCTCTTGTCTTTATGTGAAATTTGCAGTCTATTGGGATTTTATACTTAAACATACTTTTGCTTAGAAACTAGCAGGGATACTCTTTCCTTTGCACTTTGTAGTGCATAACATACCCTGCTTTGCATGGAATGACTTCCATCAACCACATGTGAGGCAGGAGTTAGTAACTGGCTGCTCCTAGGACTGTGCCTAGGAGATATGGGCAGGTTTAGCAAGCTTATGTCATGCAGACAGAAAGTGAAGGCACACTGGTGCTACACTGAAGAGTAAAGCAACAAGGTTTTCTTTTCAGGATGGTTATGATAAGAAAACATTTCTCACTAGATGTACATACGGATATGGATATTGATACAGGTACACAGAGATAGTCAGAACCTTCTACAATTTTTTTTATTAAACTATGAAATGAATGATTTCACTTTGTTCTCCAAATAAGCATGCAACCAGAGGAGAGATTTTTGGTTTGGATTTTGTTTCCCATGATGGAAAATGCCTGAAAATGAACATGTTCTCTTGAATATTTTCTTTATCATTACTGACTTTGAATAAAAAAAGAAGATAATGTGCTGAGGAAAGTTGCTGATCACTAAAGTTATGAGGCAGTATCACTACCAAAGAAGATCTGATATGTATGACAACAACTTGATGATTAAACCAAAACAATAAAGATCAGATATAATTTCATAGCACAAAATGTGAGGTTGTGCTTGAAGTACTAACAAGAAGAAATTTCTGGTATCATCCGAAAGAGCATTTTTTTTTTTTTGAAGAAGCTTGGTTATGGTTTGACCAGAGGATGAGTATGAATTTCCAGTATAACTTAGCTGAGAAGGAGATTGATGCGTTACTTCTGTCAACAGAAGTCCAATAGATTGAAAGAGTTTTTAACTCTATCATACATAGTACTGTGCAGATGATGATCTTTAATATGAGTGAAACAGTAGGTGGGGAAGGATGTAATAGGAGGAGTAAGAGGATGAAAACCATTATCTATCAACACTGCGGTGTTCCTTCAGGATTGGTACTGGGACCAGAGCTGTTTAACATCTTTGTTGGTGACATGGACGTGTATCAAGTGCACCCTCAGCAAGTTTGCTGATGACATGGAGCTGTGTGGTGCAGTTGACACGCTGGATGTAAGGGATGCCATCCAGAGGGACCTTGACAGGTGGGCTCATGCAAACCTCAGGAAGTTCAAAAAGGCCAAGTGCAAGATCCTGCACATAGGTCAAGACAACCCTAAGCACAAATACAGGCTGCACTATGAGTGGATTGAGAACAGCCCTGCAGAGAAGGACTTAGGGGTGTTGATTGATAAGAAGCTCTATATAAGCCATCAGTGTTCACTCACAGCCCAGAAGGCCAACTGTATCCAGGGCCACATCAAAAGAAGTGTGACCACCAGGTAGAGGGAGGTGATTCTCCCCCACCACTCTTGTGAGACCCCAACACAAGAAGGACGTGGACCTGTTGGAGCAAGTCCAGAGGAGGGCCACGAAGATGATCAAGCAGCTGGAACACCTCTCCTACAAAGACAGGCTGAGAGAGTTGGGGTTCTTCAGCCTGGAGAAGACTTTTGGAATGCCTTATAGCAGCCTTCCAGTACCTGAAGGGGGCCTACAAGAAAGATGGGGATGGACTTTTTACAAGGGCGTATAGTGATAGAACAAAGGGTAATGGCTTTAAACCAAAAGAGGGTAGATGTAAATTAGATATAACGAAGAAGTTCTTCACTGTGAGAGTGATGAGACACTGGAACAGGTATCCCAGAGACATTGTGGATGCTCCATCCTTGGACTTGTTCAAGGCCAGATTGGATGGGACTTTGAGCAACCTGACCTACTGGAAGGTGCCCCTGATCAATGCAGCTGGGTTGGAACTAGGTGATCTTTAAGGTCCCTTCCAACCCAAACCATTCTATGATTCTAAGAAGCGGATTGCTGATTCACTAATCCTGCTTAACAAAAGCTGTAGAGGAGGTACAGTTACTGCCAACAAGTTCTCAGGAAATCATAGAATGATTGGAAGAGAACTTTAGAGGTCATCTAGTCCAACTGCCTGCAGTGAGCAGAGACATCTTCAACTAGATCAGATTGCTGAGGTGCCAAGGAAAAAACTATTTAAATCAAAGGATAATTTAATGGTTTATAACATTTCTGGGGAAATAGTTTGTCACATGACTAGAACAAATTTTAAATTTCTACATGATTCTATATAAAAAACATAGACAACATTTTTCATTCCTCACTAACACCAAAAACCCACTATTTATTTTGAAGCAGAGAAGGTAATAACTCAAACAGGCATGAATAGCAATGTAGAACTGTGGAATTTGTAATGACTGTAAATACTAGGGAGCCTCAGCTGTAAAATGGTGCCTATGTTAGCAACAGCACAGCACCCTCTAAGAGTTTGTCAGATCAGTCATTCAGTTATTGATTTACCATACATGGCTTTATCTTCTGTAAGAAAAAGCCATGTACTGAATCATGGCTTCCTGCAAAGACCCTGTAGAAATTCTGCTATTGCGCTTCCCCCCCGTCTCTCTTAAATAGCCAGTATAACCCCAGACAAACTCAGGAACAGAATTTCCTCCAGATGCACATTTCAAGTCACACTTTTGTGCAAGGTGCTTGCTCCAGGCCCTGGTACTAGGGGAATGGTTGAGGCTGAGCTGAGCAGAGGATGAGCAACTTGGGGAAGTGAAAGGAGCTCAGATCTGTTAGTACTGAGGAATGTTCTGCTGTTATGTACAAGTGGTGACAAATTTACATCATTTTCACAGTTAAATTGATGTCTGGGTTTCTCTTTAGAGCAGCAGAGACTAACAGTAAATCATCATACATTTGGAGTGTCCCATTCAAATATTGTGGACAGCGCAACCGCATTGTTTTTTAGTCCAAAATCCATTGTATCTGCAACTGTGACTTGAAGTACAGTTTCCTGGTTTCTCAGGGGGCGGAGTAAATTGAATATTGGTCTCATCTAATATTGGGCTCATCTAATAGGTACTGTAGATCTATAGGTTGCCACAAAACCAGGTTCAATATGTTCTCCACTAACCCCTTCCTTGCAAGCCATGGTAGCATCCTTGAGGTGCTAGTATCTCAAGGTCACATTGAAATTTTATTAGACTTTCCTAGTCCTCTCATTTTGTGAACAAATATGGCCAGTGTTAAAGGAGCACCAAAGGAAATCTAAACTTAGAAAAGTGCTGATAAATACTTGCTTTTTGGACCGTTTTTTTCACAAGAGTCTGCAAATCCCTTTAAAAATGATTGCGTAAGAACTATGAATAAGGCTGGGTCAGGACTTTGTTTCAGCTAAATGTTTCCATCTGAAAATATGAGTTCACTGAAAAGAAAGCTTTTGTAGGAACCTAGCACTTTGACAAAACTGAAACCAGAAGGGATTTTGAAATCTTGGGTGGGATTCCTGGCTGAAAGCACTTCTAGCATAGCCAGTGTTCTGGTGGATGAAGCACTGATTTGGGACACAGGAAACATGGCTTCAAGCTCTCTGGTGGTTCCTACCAGGAATCTGGGACTGGACTTCAGCTGGACTAGTTCAACTGCTTGAAAAGTGCACTTCTATTCGTTGCAGTGAGCAGGTGAAACTTGGTTGTCCTCATCCCACAAGAGACACTTGTATGCTGAGGACTATATATTTCTATCCCCATTATTATTTATTCATCCAAAATAGGACTATTACAATAGGAGACAGTAAAAAGGAACAGCTGTGGCCAAGTCCTCAGCTAAGTTTAGACTATCTAGGATTAAAGCCTTTATTGTTCTGGATGTGAGCAGGGGTTTTAGTTCTTGCTTTCTACATGTCAGAGACACTCTCTACCCAGTATCTAGTTGATCTTACACTCCAATTCTTTTTAAATTGAAAAAAAGAAAAGTATTTTTCATTTATAAGGCAAACAATTTTCCAAATCTGAAAAATCGTGTGGCAGGAAGGACATCTTTTAACATTTCTGTCATGCTTTGATGAAGTGTTGTTTCTTGAAGAAAAAAAAATAAATTCAATCTTGAGTCAGAAACTGACTCAGGGACCATACTACTCATTGTAGACCTGTTGTTGATGGTACAGCTGGAGAATCAACGAGGATGGAGGGCAGAACTAGCCAGAAAACAGTTATGTACCTGAAATAACCAAAATGAAAGCATGTAATGTTATGACAAGTGCTGTTAAAATAACATATTTTTTTCAGAAACCATACAGCAGTTTAAAACGAGCTATTTACCACACAATAAATCTCCCATATAATTTGTTGTAGCTCATCTCTTTTGCATTTGATGTATATACAACAGAAATTTAACAATGAGGTTGTGGACTATTTTGCCAGGAAGGGCATGACATAATACGACCTTCTTGTGTGGCTTCATTTGAGAGTCTAAGGTGCAATATAAACAATCAAAAGGGACAGTGCTGTGTATTCAATCTGTTGAAATAAGAGCTGGCTGTTTGGAAGAGGGGGCATTGTATTTATTTTTAACACACTGCAGAAAGTAGGAAACTAACAATATTCTTGATTGTATATTTATTAATTTTATACTGAATTATGAATTGAAGTGTATAACGGTAACAGTTAATAGAAACAAAATGCTTAATCACATTTAGCTTGGAAAAATCCCGTCAAAGAAGTTGCAGGAGCATTTCAGTCATTTTAAGAGCTTTTTATCCCTCACATCCCTTATGAACTGCTTTAGTAACTAGAATGAAATATCATTCAGAAAATTTGTACTGATTTTTCCTACACCTTCTTAGTTACCTTTGTTCTATAAAGAAGGTGAAATTCTTCCCCTCTTAGAAGAACCAAAGCAGACCCACACCTTGCATTTTTCTGTGTTAAGAAAAACAAAACAAATAAAAGATTTTTGGTATAGAAGGGAAGGAGGAGAAAAGGGAGAGAGAGACTGAATAGGGAAAGAGAAATTATAATCCTGCTTTTTCAAGTGACATATTGTATGACCTTGTGCAAAACACCTTTCAATTTCTTGAAACTCTGTATGAAGCTCTGGCAGATTTGGTCAAGAAAAAAAGTGTAACATAACAAGAAAAGTTATGTCAGATCTGAGATGAGTTCTGTGGTGAAATAAAGAATAACACTATGAATGACAGTTCTTTGAACTGTTTTTTTGCATAGGTTCTTCAAGAAAGAAAGCATAAGTGATAGCACTTTCTGTCAGTCTTCTGCTAATAAGTTTCGAGTTTGTTGGCAAATTTTAATCAAAATTAGCTTGTAGACAGAGATCTCAAAGGTGTTAAGTTCCTAAAACAATTATCAGAAAGGGTGGCTGATTAAAGGAGAGAAACCTGCTAATCACCCCACTGAGAGAATGGCAGAAAAACTCAGCCATTACCCGTCACGGTTGGCAACAGCCAGCTGGGCAGTCAGCACAAGGGTACAAGTCAAGCAACCAGCGCATGAGCAGTAAGTACACCAGCAAACAAGGCTCCAGCCAAATTCATGCTATGCCTGACCCAAACAAGAAAGGTAATGAGATTTGGAGCAAGTGAGGAATATTGTTGCTAGGACATGGGCTAAAGGAACGTTGATAACAGTATGGGGAAATAATGCAAATATGGGGAGATCTTTTGTGGGTAGGTGCTATTGCAGGAAACATGGGAGATCTAATGGAAGCACAATAGGAAATATGGGGTGAGTTGAGCTTCCAGTCAGGGAAGTGGATGAGGCAGAAGACATCTGGTGTAAGTCTGTTGGAGCCCTGATTTTAATAGCTCTGCTGCCTAAGGATCTATTAAGTAGAGCTGAATATAAGTTTAGAGCTTGCATCTCTACAAAAGGGCCCTCATCCCAAAGATAAGTATTAAATATTGTGCATATTTGCAGACTCCATTATTGAGAAGGAAGATAATTTTTAGGTTTAGTTTGACTCTGTTTTGCTTGTCACCTTCAAATTTTCTTCAAAGATTGTAATTAGAGATTTGTGCTATGTCGGAGACCTTTCAAAAGAATCAGAAATATCCATATTCTAGAACCTCATGTTCTTTGGATGCTGATCAACCTCTCTGCTTTTTACTTTGAGCCTCTTATCAGCTAAAGGATGTGTCATTCTACCTTTATTCCCCCCCCCCAATTTTTTTAAAAAATAGGTATCTTTGAGGCTGTTCTTGGGAGTCAGTGTTTAACTTATCATTTCATGTTGTTTTTTTTCCTCACTAAAGTCATAACTAAAGCAGATTAAATCTTTCTTCTTCTCCCTAAGAAGTAAGATGTTTCAGTTTTGATGAGAATTACTTAAGATCCTGGGTAGAATTTCAACAAAACAGGTACAGATTAGTGTAAATTAGTGCATACACAAGGCGTAGGAGATACGTGATCAAGTCCTTCATCTGCTGAGCAAAAACCAAAAGAAATCAAAACTTCAAACACTTTCAATATGTAAATTTGTTATTTTCCTGCCAGTCTTACCAATGTTCCATATGAATAACATAATTTGTTGTTTGAGTGTGATGAACTTGTTTCAGTGAGATAGTCTAGAATAATTAAAAAATAATAAACAGTAGAAAAATCTAGATCTCTATTTGATCTTGCGATCTTAGCTTTGCCAAGATGGTGTATCTGGTTTTCAAAATGCACTCATCCCTATGTAGTAGCACCCTGAATCATTTTGAGAAAAAAATGGTGGGCCACTGTGGGTGTTGTGAAGAAACTAGGTTGAAGCAGTAGAGTGGAGAGACTGGAACGAGGCAGGCTGGAGGCTGGTGGGTCTCCTAGTCTCTCTTATGAAGTAATTCACAGAAGGAAAATCGTGCAGAACTACTGCAATGGATCAACAGGCTGATTTCTAGCTCGTTTTTGAGAGCTTCCCAGGAGATGGTGATCACTCCTGAAGGACAAAGTTCTGCTCAGTTCTCCTGTATGTCTCTAAGGGAAAGTCACCCTTCCAAGGGGGACATAAAATGATTGACTTGAATCTAAAGATACCTTCTAGAGCTTAGCAGGTTCATTATACCTACTTTCTGCTTTCATAACTGACTCAGACCTCAAAACTTGAAAGACTTCTTAAATTGCAGATCTTCTAGAAATATGACTTTGCTTAAAAAGAAAAAAGATGTGATAGGTTGTCATGTTTCTCTCTATATAACTTCAGATCAAATATATTTAGATTACAGATATTTTTGCTGTCAGCCTTGCAGACTTAGCAAAGAAAGACAAGCCTAATTCTTTCCTACTTGTGCATCATCACCAGTAATATCCTGCAGCATAGATTTGACTCTTAGTGAAACTTATACAAGCCTGTTGTTGCAGTTTTACAGGTCCCATAAACTTCCAGATCTGGAATACAAGGAAAACTTATAAATTTATATATAAACCAAAAATGTACCTGTCTGATAGATGCATTTCTCACTCATTGATAGGAAGAAGAAAAGAAACTTAAAGCAGCGCCTCAGGCAATTAGTTAGAACAACGTTGTATAGTTAGTGTTCATGTTGATAGAATTGTTTTTATGAATTGCTTTGTAAAGGAGAACCTGTAAAGAGATCTGTGAATCTTTCAACTATATTTAAGTCAATTACAAGTTTTTAGTGGAAATTAGCTGCAATTCAATGATTCTAGGGAGGATTTTACTCTAAGTTTTGGGTTTAATTAGAATTGAACTGGCAAAAAAACTTGTTCATACTGAAATGTATACAAGTTCATGTAAAAACCATTTTATATGTGTACTTTTGGGTCAGAAATTCTGTAGTTCTTACCCAGTCAAAGGACAAGAGTAGAGTACCCTGTAACTTACTGAATTAGTTAAAACTGACCAAAAATCACAGAAGACTCTAGTGAAGAAAAAGAATAAATATGTCCTCATGGGCACATATCCAGAATACCTAATTCATTTTAAATTGATACTTTGTTCTATACTCCTTATAACTTCTGTACATAGAGAAATGGGGACATTTTAAAGAGATTTGGCCTTCTAATGACTAAGTGCTCCTTCCTTCCTAACTAAGGGTGTTAAAGATGATTATATTACTTAATTTTTCAAAGCAAAGAAAGTGATGCAGGAGACAATTCCAACACATTTAGAACAAAAGTACTTCCCCAGATGACATAACATTTTTACAGTGCATTTAAGGTAATATTTTCTCAAACTGAACAAGGGTCTGGTAGAATTTGAGAGAAGAGATCAGTGCATCCTTATTGTAGTGCTGCACAAAATGAGATCTATGTTCTATTTTGGCCTGTTGTGGTGGGTTAACCTTGGCTGAACATCAGGTGCCCACTAAGCTGCTCTATCACCCCCTCCCTTTCCTCTCCCTCCTCAGCAGAGCAAAAAGGGGAAGGAAAATAAGATGGAAAAAAAAAAAACAAAAACCCTTGTGGATAAAACAAAAGCAGTTTAATGGTAACAGAAGTAAAGCCAAGCAAATCTGCGCACGGAAGCAAAGGAAAACAAAGATTTATTCTCTGCTTCCCATCAGCAGGTGATGTCTGGCCCCTCCTTGGGAAGCAGAGCT